>SJYA01000505.1:0-42354 GCA_006410615.1 Neotragus moschatus
AAAGGGAGAACCAATAGCATATGATGAAAGATTGGATATGGAGTCTGAGATCAAAGGAGTATTCAAAGATTATTGTCCCAAGTAACTGGAAGGATGGGGTCACAGCTTACTGAGGTGGGGAACTTTGTAGGAAAAGAAGGTTGTGGGAACTAGTTATATATGAGATACCTATGAGACATTCGAATGTAGAAGTCCTGAGGCATCTGGATAAAGGATGGAGTTTAGTGCTTAAATGGATTAGAGATATTAATTTGGCAGTTATCTTCCATAAATAACATTTAAACTTATGACAGTAGGTGAGATCATCACTGGAATGAGAATAGAAAGAAAAGGCAAATATTCTAAGAACTGAGCTTTGGAGTAATCAACTGTTAAAAGGCATGGAAGATAAGAAAACTAGCAAAAGAAACTAAGGAGTAGCCAGTAAATGGAAATAAAATCAAGAGAGTTTGATATCCTGGAAGATGATTGAAGAAATGTTTCAAGAAGAAAGGAGGGACTGACCATCAAACGTGGCTAATAGGTCAATTAAATTGAGAACAGAGTATTTCAATGGGTTAACAAAAAGAGAGATTTCAATGAAAAAAAAAAGCAGTAGCTAGAGAGGGAAGTAGGATCAAGAGAGTTTTGTTTTATTTATGTTTGTAATCTGTTAGGGAAGATCTGGTAGTAAGGGAATTTGTCAGAGCAGAAAGAGAATTGGGAGAATTGCTGGAGCAATGTCCTTGAGTAGATGAGAGGAGATGGATTCTGGTGCATAAGGAAAAGAACAGTCCTTTTCCTGACACAGTCAAATTGCTATTGAAGCAATTTAACTCCTATAGTAACAGGAGAGAAGACAGAGTAGGGTACAGACATAGGTAAGTAGATACTTACAGTGGTAGCAAATGGAAATATTCTTCTGCTTTCTATTTTTCTCAATAAGGGAAATGAGAGTGAGAGGATGAGTGAAGAAGAATTGAAACAGTGGTGCCCCTTATTTCTTCCCTGGTCTTGTCTTCTAGTTGTTTAGGAGAATGAGAGAATGCACCAGGAAAATAAAATAAAATTGCCTGGCAGCATGGGCTTCCCTGCTAGCTCAGCTAGTAAAGAATCTGCTTGCAATGCAGGAAACCCTGGTTCATTTCCTGGGTCGGGAGAAGGGATAGGCTACTCACTCTAGTATTCTTTGCCTGTAGAATCTCCAGGGACAGAGGAGCCTGATGGGCTACATTCCATGAAGTCGCAAAGAGTCAGATATGACTGAGTTGAACACACATGTTGAAGTTGGGATCATAAATGTAAGAGAGACTAGTCATAGCATAGTTGTATGTCTTTCTCCATCTACCTTTAGATGTGCAAATTCAAGCACAAAAGAGCCCAATAATTGGATTCAATCAGTATTGATTTTTTTTTTTTGTTGTTGTTGTTAGGCAAGCACAACCGCAAATGGAACAAGATAGTTGAGGGTGTAAGGGAGGGAGTGGGGATGATAACCAAACACAGAATTTAAACTAGGCAAGGGGAAAAGTGATAACATAAGAGACATGATGGATCATGAATAGTGGTTGGATTAATGGACCATAGATCAGAGGATGGAGCTTAAAGGATTATTGGTACTGGGGAAAAAATAGGGAGTGAAATGGAAAAAAGAAAGGTGGTGATTAGAGAGAGTGGAGTGCTTGGAATTAAATTATAGAAGAACTGTAACTTCTGGTACTAGTGCATAGCTATAGGAGGTAACCAGTCAGTGAAATCTAGGGAGACAAGTCTATGATGGCACAAGAATCAGGAGAGAAACCAAGCCAAGGAGTGGTAAAGAGGAGCTAGAAAGAGGAATATACTAGGAAGTTCAAGAGGAGAGGTGGAGAGGGGGTCAAGAATCTGAAAAACTAGGTTAATGCATGGATAGAATTATGACAGCAGCGTTGTTGAAGGATATGAGCTAGCTAGAAGCTAAACTTTTCAGGAAATGGGGGGGGGGAGTGAACTGAGGATAGCAGATGACTGCAACAAAGCAGTGGTGTTATAGTCTTAAAACACAAGGTTAGAAGCTAAACTTGGTCATCTTGTGGTCACGCATGACATCCTACTTACAAAAAAAATTTGTCTTAAGTTTTCTGCAGAATTTGTCATACTTCCACTTTCTTGAACTTCTCTTTTCTTTAAACCGTATGACCTTGAGATCACTTGGTTCTCCTATCTGTCAATTCTATTTTTTGTCATCTCTTAGATTCTCCTTCTCAGTGGTGTTATTCCTGACTCCCTATATGTTCTTTTCTCTCCTCACTATATGTACACTCCCTGAGTAATCTCATCAAACTCATGGCTTTAGCTGTAATACAAATGCATGTGGCTCTTAAATCTGTAGCTCCAGCCACAACTATGCTCCCTTGCTCTAGACCTGTATTTCTGATTGCCCACTGAATAGCATTAGGATGGGTTTTCCAGGTGATGCAGCAGTAAAGAATCTACCTGCTAATGCCGGAAACAAAGAGACACAGGTTCGATCGCTGGGTCAGGAAGATAACTTGGAGTAATAAATGGCAACCCACTCTAGTATTCTTGCCTGAAAAATTCCATGGATAGAAGAGCCTGGGGATACAGTTCATGGGATCGCAAAGAATTGGACATGACTGAGAGACTGAGCATGTGCACATGCTTCAGACACCTTAAATTCATTCAAGACTGAATTAATTATCTTTTTCTTTAAACTTTTCTTCATCTTTGAATTTCAGTCACTAAGATGACTCATCATAATTCAATTTCTCTTTCTCATCTCCCAAATATAGTCAAGTTATGAATTTCTGTGAATTTTGTTTCTCAACTGAATTCTATTTCTAAATTGTCAACACTGATTAAATCCAACTCTCTAACTTCTTCAAGCTCATATCTGTATATCAAAAATTTGGTGAAGAAAAACACAAAAGGCATTGCCCTAGTCTCATGGAAATATAGAAAATATAGTTTATCAAATGTTCTATTTTCTATAGCACAGGAAGGCACTTGGAAGGAAGAGGGAAAGGATGTTGAATGTCTACTCATTACCCTGACATATCAGTTATGGGGTACGGGGCTTAGAAGAGGAAGAGAATTTTTCTTTTCCTTTTTTTTTTTTTGTGTGTGTTTATATACATCAGATAAGAAATTTTCATTGCATTCTGATACTTGTAAATTAAAAAGCAAAAATGAAAAAGTCACTACTTCAGAGAAGCCTTGCTTGATCACCCTATCTAGGTAGGCTTTCCCCTATTATTCTCTAGCGGTTCCTTCATTGATTTATCAAATACATATAGTACCTATTTTGCATCAGGCACTATTCAGTGGTAGGAATACAGTGAAGAAAAGGGCCAGAATCCATATCTTTATTGATCTTGAGAATGATGGGGGGGAGTCAAACAAGAAACGTGTATGGGAAAGAAAAGTAAATCTGTGTGGAAATACATAGTGTATTTTTGAATAGTGATTGTGCTATGAGAAAATGAAGGATAACAGAACAGAATAAATGGTGAGGAGGCTGGGAGCAATTTTAGGTAGGAAAATCAAGGAAAGCCTGATTTTTGAGAAGATGAGGTTTTAGTATAGATATGAATGAGAAGAAGGTAGCTAGACGAGGACCTCGGGAAAGAGATCTCCATAAAGAGAGAGCAGCAATTGTAAAGATCCTGAGGTGTAGGAGGTTGGCATGTTTAAAGATCCTGTCAATATCTCTGAAGGCCTCCTTCAATCACTTATCACAGTAATAAGTGTAATAAGTAATAATAATTACTTATCACAGTAATAACATGTTTATTTTTGTTTACCTATTTGGATCTATATATATTGTTAACTTTTATTTGCTTATTGTCTTTTATTCTCATGATTCCTGAGGACCAAGGCTGTGCTTATCTTGTTAAAGATCCATACTTAGCACCTGGCACAGAGTCAGTAGTTCAATGTTTATTGAATAAATAAATAGTAACAGCTATTTTGCCAACAAAGGTCCATCTAGTCATGCCAGTGGTCATGTATGGATGTGAGAGTCAGACTATGAAGAAAGTTGAGCTCTTAAGAATTGATGCTTTTGAACTGTGGTGTTGGAGAAGACTCTTGAGAGTCCCTTGGACTGCAAGGAGATCCAACCAGCCCATTCTGAAGGAGATCAACCCTGGGTGTTCTTTGGAAGGAATGATGCTAAAGCTGAAAATCCAGTATTTTGGCCACCTCATGCAAAGAGTTGACTCATTGGAAAAGACTCTGATGCTAGGAGGGATTGGGGGCAGGAGGAAAAGGGGACAACAGAGGATGAGATGGCTGGATGGCATCACCGACTCGATGAGCATGAGTTTGAGTGAACTCCAAGAGTTGGTGATGGACAGGGAGGCCTGGCATGCTGCCATTCATGGGGTTGCAAAGAGTCAGCCACGACTGAGCCACTGAGCTGAACTGATAGAAACGAATAAAGGGAGAAAGAAAAGTAGAATTTAAGGTGATTCTGGGACATTCAAGAGATATCCAATCAACAGAGTCTAAGGAGACAATTCTGTTTACGGAACAGGAATTGTAAGAGAAGCCAAGTTAAAAAGAGGTAAGCAAGATCCAGAAGGATGGAAAAGAAAACTAGGATGGTGGAACTTAACGAGAGCTGAAAGAGGGAAGCTTAAGGATGGTGAGGATTCTGTAAGGTCAAATGCTGCAGCGAGCACCATAATACAGACTAAAGACCTCTGTGTCTAGACATCGGCACCTTTTATAAATGCAGCTTCAGAAGACTGGTGAGGCTAGATGTGAGGAAGTGAAAGCTTTGGACATATGCCATTCATTCTGGAGCTCTGACAGTAAAAGATCAGTGATTTTGTTCCTCTCCTTCTTTCACACAGCAATTATCTATAGCCCATCTCCGGGAAGAGGAAAGTCAGAGGTCATACTTGCTTCCTCTCTAGTTGAAAAAATCACTTCTCAATCCATTGTCATCACCTTGAAATTCAGGATGAAATGTCTGTCCAGTGACTCTGGAACAGGATTCCCTTCTCTCTGTCCCACATCCATCTGTAGCAGTCTTCTCATCCACCGGACCCTGAGGGAGAGGTTGGGTGGTTCTTTACTAAAAACTTCAGATTAACATTCTAAAGCCACACAGGGTCCGAGCATTGTTTTGAGGGTGAATTGGGGAGTCGGTAAGGAAGATTAAGCATTGCTATTTTGGGTGTGGCTAATTTGCCCCTTTTACCAACATGATGTGGGGCAAAGCTTCATGGTTTAGTCCAGGAGTTGAAAACTTAAACATTTACCAGGCAGATATAATGAATGAAAGAAATAGGCAGGCCAGACCAAGGATGAAGTGTAGAGTGCAAGTCCCATTTAGATTAGGATTAATGCTACTCACCAATGCTACTCAGTACCAGATAATTGTTTCCCTGTAGAAATGTGGTTCAACTGTGGTCAGATATCTGGAAAACATTAAAAAAAAAAAATCAGAATCTCTAAGTGAATTGTTCCAATTTCTCATGTTACTATTTTCTTTTTGCATTTCCTTATAAATTTTATTTTCATGTTACTAATTTTTAAAAAAGCACCCTGGGGGCCAAACACCTGTGGATAGAATCCTGGTCTCCATCTTCTAGTTTGTGATTGTTTTTTTAATTTGTTGCTGCACAGTTTGTAGGATTGTAGCTCCCCAACCAGGGATTGAACCTGGGCCCTTGGTAATGATCACAAAAGTCCTAACCACTGATGTGCCAGAGAATTCTTAGTTTGTGATTTCTGGTTTAGAATGTAAGAAATTATGCCAAGGAATATTTTAGTCCTTCCTTAATTCATACTGGCCACTCCCCACCTCTACAATACTTTATGGCATCCTGGGCCACTTTTTCTAAAGCACTCACTGATTGATTCTGAGTTATTTTCTCCTCCATCTTTATCTGTTGGCCCTGAGGGTAGTTGAAGGATGGGCGATACCCAAAAGATAGGAATGAGGAAAAGGCTGTGTAGCTTTTCCAACTCTTTTAGTTTTTCAAATTCACAAGAAGGCTGTTGGGTTTCTCTTACAGCACCTAAGATACCACGTGAGGTTCTGGAGAATTTTCTACCTTCTTGGAATTTCAAGTCCAGTGGAGATGTATGTCTAGATATATGGGTCTATCAACCTCAAAATTACATAAAATCTTATAAAATTATAAGCTTTATAAATGATTGGGGAAATACAGGAAGCTATGAGATTATATAACAGACAGCTGACTTAACTGGGTATGAGGATGAATGTGTCGAAGACTTTTCCAGAGAAATTATGTAGAAGCTAGGTCTGGAAGACTAAATAAGAGTTAGCTAACCTGCTCTGTGTGCTGTGTGTGTTTGTGTGTATGTGTGTAGAAAGTATTGCAGAGGGAACTCATTATGTTAAGCCACAGAAGCAAGAGAGTTTGGATACTTCTAGGAGCTGAATGAAGACCAGTGTGGTTGGGATGCTGTGAAAGAAGGGGTGACAAGGTAGTAGGGGTCTTGAAGGCCATGCCAAAGGTTTGGAACTGCCAGTTGGTGTGACTGGGATCTACTTAAAAGGGAAAAGGACTTTTCTTCATTTTTATTACCTCTCCAGGACAGCCAATCACAATTGTCTTACTTCAATCAAAGCAGTTTAATGGTGATGCATTTTCCTCCATTTTATTAAGGAACAAGCTTACTTTCTGGACAAAGATAAAAATTTTGGTAGAAATTTTGTAAGCATTGCATGTTTTCTTCCCTGATTACAAAATTTATCTTTTGGGAATGGAGCATGCATGTCTTCATGGGTTTGCCTGCAGAATAGTAGATTAGTTACAGTTAGTTACTTCCTTTTGTCTTCCGCAAGAAAGAGAAAGGTAATTAATTACATGGTGAGTGTTGGGTGGTCTTCAGGCCTAGAGAGACTTCTGACTGAGAATGTCCCATAGCAGGGGAGCCATTTACTCTTATGAGAAACAGTAGCAGAAGGAAAGGGTTGGAGAGGGAAATCCAGAGATTTTAAATCTAGAGATTTTTTTACCCCTCCTTTTTGACATCTTAACTTTGATATGTGAATTAGGGGTAGAGTTGAGATTGCAAATAGACAGTCTGTGAGGTAAGGCCAGAGATTAGGGTTAAGATTTAAATTTGGGAACCATTAGCTTATACATTGTATTAAGGCAATGAGAACGACTGACATCATATAAGAAGAACATGTCGGTGGAGAAGTAAAAGGGGCTCATGTCTGAGCCTTAGCTCCAGTCCTTACTGGTCCTGCATAGGTGAAGGGGGTTCAGAAGGAGACTGAGAAGCAGCTAATAAGGAAGGAGGAAAGCTAGGGAAATCTGGTGTCATAGATTCCAAAGGAAAAGAATGTATCATTGGTAATACATGTGGAGGAAGTTTAAAAGGTTCAAGGAAATATCAGAATCAAGAAGTCTATCTTTTATTTCCTGGTCTATACTGAAATGTAAGCTCAGTTTTTCTTATTAGCTCTTTTCTTATTTACCTCTTAGGTATTTATAGACACATTCTTAGTTCTTGTTTTAGTAGTGATTCCCTAGTGCTATCCAGACTTAAGGTGAATTCTGGTAGATTTCCTGCTCTTGATTTAACAGTCCCTTCCATGCCATGATTTCTAATTGTTTTTGCTGTTTTGGGGCATCCTGGATGTTGAAGACATTTCTCTACCTGCCCTGACTTCCACATTATTCTCATTTTTTCCCCTTTGAAAGACCTTGGAAATCTTAGTTTTTTCTTGATCTCCTTGAGAAAAAAGCACTGTCTACTGAAAGAAATCTCCCCAAAACTTTAGGCCATCTTGCATGGGCATAGAAATAACCCTTCTTTTTTCTTTGATTCCTCCGTGACTCTATTACTGGAAGCCCTTCCTTCTTCTTGAACAAATTTCTCAATCCTGTTCTGCTGACTGATAATATAATTAATAGCCAGTGTGCATTTTGGTCGTTCAGTCATGTTGGACTCTTTGTGACCCCATGGACTAGAGCCTGCCAGGTTCCTCTTTCCATGGAATTCTCCAGGCAAGAATACTGGAGCAGGTTGCCATTCCCTTCTCCAGGGGATTGAACCTGGGTCTTCTGCATTGCAGACAGATTCTCTACCATCTGAGTCACCAGGAAAGCCCTAATTAACAGCCAGTATTTGAGATTAATTTAACTTTGGTGAATTTTGTTTTGCTCATTTATTGTTCCCATCATTATTTCAGTTCTTCCTTACTCAACTCTCCCACCCCATTAAATCTTGAGGTCTTGAGAGCTGGTCTCCATTACATAGTCTCCAGCACATGGGCTCTCTCCAAAAGTCCTGGGCTGTTTAAAGAAATTTTTAAATTTTAGAAGAATTTAGTTGGCTTAAAATCCACCAAACAGGGTTTCCCTGCTTGCTCAGTGGTAAAGAATATTTCTGCCAATGCAGGGAACAAGGGCTTGATTCCTGTTCCAGGAAGATCCCATTCACTGGACAACTCAGCCTGTGAAGTGCAACTGAGCTCACGCACCACAACTACTGAAGCCTGTGCACCTAGAGCCCATGATCTGCAACAAGAGAAACCGCTGCAATGAGAAGGCCTCACACCACAACTAAACAGTAGCCCCTGCCCACCACAACTGGAGATGTAATTCGTTGCTACATGCATTTTAAAGTGCTATTTGAATTTTGACTATCTGTAGGCAAAAAATTAATCAAAAGCAAAAAGAATATAGTAGAGCTACATGTTTTGACATTTAAAATTTGTTTAAGAAATATTCTTAAGCCAAAAAAAGAGGCAAGTTCTAAAAAAATTCCATTCTGGTAAAAAAGTTGTTCTTTTAATATGGAATCATAGAACTTCCTGGTGGTCCAGTGGCCAAGATGCCATGCTCCCAATAACAGGGGGCCTGGGTTTGATTCCTGGTTGGGGAACTGTATTCCACAGGCCACAGTGAAGAGTTTGCATCTCACAACTAAGAATTCACATGCTGCAGCCAAAAAAAAAAAGATCTGGCATGCCACAGCTAAAAGATCCTACAGGCCACAACTAAAGATTGTGTGTGCTGTAACTAAGAGAACCTGCATGTTCCGATGAAGGTTGAAGATACTCTGTGCCACCACTAAGACTCAGCACAGCCAAATAAACAAAAAAATTAAAACTATGGAATCATTAATAGTGGTTATCTTGGAGATTGTAGGCAATTTTTTGCTTGTGGAATGTTTGAATTATTTACAATATATTTGCTATTTTATGATCAGAGAAAGATACACTTTAAAAAGATATATTAGAAAGACTTCAATTAGATGGTGGAATAAGAGATTCTAGTCCTTGTCCTACCACAGAAACACCAATTTAACAACCATTCATGGACAAAGATACCTTTATGAGTGCTTCAGAGTCCAGCTGAGAGGTTCTAGCACCCCAGTGGAACATAAAACCTGAGAATGAGAAAGGTGGTAGAAAGCTTAGTTAGAGAAATAATAGCTGAAAACTTCCAAAATCTGGGAAAAAATGGATATCCAGATTCATGAAAGTTAAAGCAATAGAAATAGGTTGAGTCCAAAAATATCTACACTGAGACACATTGTAATTAAATGGTCAAAAGTCAAGAATAGAATTTTGAAAGCCTCAAGAGAAAAATGACTTGTCAAATACAAGTAAATTCCCACATAAAACTGTGAAAGGTTTCTCAGCAGGAGCCTTGCAGTCCAGGAGGGAGTGGAATGATATATTCAAAGTGCTGAAAGAAGACAACTGCCAACAGAAACATTTTATACCTGGAAAAACTTTTAGAAATGAAATAGAAAGACTTTCTTAGACAAATAAAAACTGAAGGAGACCTGCCTTACAAGAAATGCTAAGGGAAGTTCTTCATATTGAAATGAAAGGGTGCTGAACAGCAACACCAAAGGAAATGAAAGTATAGATCTCATTGATAAAGGTAAGCAAAGACAATCCCTAATGGTTCAACTTACAATTTTTTGATTTTACAATCGTGTGAAAGTGTTATGTATTCAGTAGAATCCATACTTTGAATTTTGATCTTTTCCCAACTATGAATGTGTGATATGATACTCTCTTGTGATGCTGGGAAGGGCAGTGAGCCACAGCTCCCAGTCAGCCACATGATCACAAAGGCAAATAACTGATACATTTATAACCATTCTGTACCCATATATCCATTCAGTTATTTCAGTACAGTATTTAATAACTTACACGAGAATTCATCAGTGCTTTATTATAAAATAGACTTTGTGTTAGAGGATTTTGCCCATCTGTAGATTAACGTGAATATCCTGAGCAGTTTAAGGTAAGACTGAGCGACTTCACTTTCACTTTTCACTTTCATGCATTGGAGGAAGAAGTGGCAACCCACTCCAGTATTCTTGCCTGGAGAATCCCAGGGATGGGGGAGCCTGGTGGGCTGCTGTCTATGGGGTTGCACAGAGTTGGACACGACCGAAGCGACTTAGCAGCAGTAGCAGCAGCAGAAGTATTAAATGCCTTTTGGCTTATGACATTTTCAACTTCCACTGGGCTTTTGGGGACATAATCCCATTGTAACTCAAGGAAGATCTGTATATAGAGAACTACAGGATAATGTAATATTGTAATAGTGCCACATAAGTCATTTTTAACTCTAGTATAAAAGTTAAAAGATAAACGTATTAACCATAAATATAAAAATCTATTAATGGATATACAATTTTTAAAATATGCATTATGACATCAATAGCAAACTGTGTAATGAGAAAATTTTGAATGCAACTCTTCTATGAAGAGTTTTGCATGTTACTAAAGTCAAACTATTATTAGCTTAAAATGGACTGTTATAAGATGCTGTCTATAGGCTTCAGGGTAATCACAAAAATCACACAAAAAAAACCCACCTAAAGAAAATACACAAAAGAAAAAGAGAAAGAAGTCAAATCATATAAGCACAAAGTGAATTATCAAATCATAAAGAGAGGAAAAGAAGAACAAGAAAAACAGCAAAATAAAAAAATATTAACAAATGACAGTAGTAAGTCCTTACATAGCAATAATTACTTATTAATTTAAATGTAAGTGGACTAAACTTTTCAATCAAAAATCTTAAAGGTGCTTAAATGGATACAATCAAAAGATCAAACTATATTCATTCTACAAGAGACTCACTGGATAGCCATAAGCTGAATGTAAAAAGTTAGTAAAAGATATTCCATGCAAATGGTAACAGGTATATGAAAAGATGCTCAACATCACTAATCATCAGGAAAATGCAAATCAAAACCACAATGAGACATCACCTTATACCTATTATGGTGACAATTATTTAAAAAAATCAAACAACAAGGACCTATTGTAGAGCGCAGGGACTGGTATAAGTCAAGATTCAATATCTTGTAATAACCTAAATGAAAAAGAATCTGAAAAAGAATATCTATATATCTATATCTGAATCAGTTTGCTGTATACCTGAAACTAACACAACATTGTAAATCAACTGTGATGGAAAAAATCAAAAGATAAGTGTCGGTGAGGAGGATGTGGAGAAAAGGGAACTCCTGTACACTGCTGGTGGGAATATAAACTGGTACAGCCACTGCGGAAAATCGTATAGAGTTTCCTCAAAATTGAAAAATAGAACTACAACATGATGCAGTCATTTTGCTTTCTGAGTATATATATACAAAGGACATGAAACTCATGGATGAACCTAATGGACACTATGCTAAGTGAAATAATCTAGATGTGGGAAAACAAAGAGTATACAATCCTATTGATATGAGTAATACAAAACAATTAAACTTATAGAAGAAGAGAGCAGAATGGTGGTTACCAAGGTATAGGAAGAGGGGGAGTAGAGAAGGTGGGATAGGGAAGGTGTTGGTTAAAAGATACAAAGGCTCAGTTATGCAAGAGGAATGAGTCCCAGAGATCTGCTGCATAGCATTGTGCCCATAGTTAAGAATATTGCATTTACACTTAAAAATGTAAGAGGGTAGATCTTATGTGCTCTTACCACACACAAAAAATTAAAAATTAAAGAGAGTGGAGTGATGATATATTACCATTTACAGTATTGATTGTGATTATGGTTTCATCAATGTATGCTTATCTTCAAACTCATCAACCTATTTGCATTAAGTATGCACAGCCTTTTGTATGTCGGTTGCTCCTCAGAAAAACGTTTTTTTAAAAATTGGAGAATTCAACCCTGGGAAAAAGGAGGATTATTTCACAGATGAGGTAAATGAACGGAATTAGAAAATTTGAGCAGAGACAGGATAGGAAATAATGTGGAAACGGTATACACAGACAGTGTATAATTTTTCCTTTCTTATTGTGCTGAAGGCCTGTAAGAAGATTATATTAGTTCAGGTGAATGTAATTTAATAATAATAATAATAACAAACAGTAAGAATACAACAATAATGATGGCTGGCTCTTAATTGATTGAGCTCTTTTATTTGCTAACCATAGTGCTAAGAGTTCCAGGTGAATTGTTTTACTTAATTCTCACAAAACTCCATTACTTCATAAACAACTCCATTTTATTTATTTATTAAGAATATTTATTGAACACTTGCTATATGTTAGGGATATGGTGATAAACAAAACTATCATGGTCCCTCTTCTTGAAGAGCTTATGGTATAGTAGGAAAAACAGACATTAAACAAATGAAAATAAATATTTAATGACATAATAAATGACATAGAAGGTGTGATAGAATAATAGGGGAATATATTTCAGATAGAAGGGCCTGGGAAGGTCTCTCTTCCAATAGGTAAGCTGACACCTAAAAATAAGGAGGAACCAGGCAGGCAGAAGAAGGGCCTTGAGGCAGAAGTAAATAGGTCTATTAACACAAATCATTCTTTCCTCTAAAAAGGGAGATAAAAGATCTCAAAGGCTAAATAGAGATAAAGGAGGAAGAATCATGCTAGTTGAGGGTGGAATGGGCCAGACTGTCTAAAGCCATGTATATTCAACTTTTATCCTGAGTGCATTAGGAAGTCTTGCAGTATTTTAAGCAGACAAGTGAAGGATCTGATTTATGTTAAAAACAAGACTTTGGCAGTGCCATAGAGAATGGATTGGAGGGAGCCAAGAGGAAATACTGGGGAGAATTGCTCTGAGTTTATTATAGCATTCAGGTTGAGAGGATGATGGTTGTACATTGGATGGTGGTTGCAGATTTGGCGAAAAGTGGAGAAGTCCACTAATTGTAGGTAGAGTCCAAAGGGCCTGGTTATAGAGAAGCTGAGTTCAGTTCAGTTCAGTCGCTCAGTTGTCTTTGACTCTTTGTGACACCATGGACTGAAGCCAGTGATAACTTAAGTCCTTCATTTGTAAAGCAGGGCTGATCCACTGCTGGCCTCCTTTTTTAATGTAGCAGACCAAAGCTGGAAGAGGTTAGGTAACATGTTCCAGGAGGTACATCTAGTAAATAATGTATTATGATAAGAGCATTGGGTCAACTCCAGAGAAAATACACATAACCAACACACTGTATTCCCTCCCAGTGAGTCACAGGCCTGCTGCTTTCTAAAAGGAGAGAACAGGTTGTCTCCTGAATTATAACCTCTCTGCCAACCATGAGTCCATTTGCTTAGTTACCTAAGAGAAAGTCAATAACCAGACCCATTTTTTCTTTTTAACCCTTTCCCCCAGTAACCGTAAGTTCATTCTTTAAGTCTGTGAATCTGTTTCTGCTTTGTAAATAAGCTCATTTGTATCATTTGTTAAAAACATCTGCATATCACTTAGTATAATAATCTCCAGGTCCACCCATGTTGCTGCAAATGGCATTCTTTCATTCTTTTTGATGGCTGAGTAATATTCCGTTGTAAGTGTACCACATCTTCATTATCTGTTCTTCTATTGGTGTACACTTAGGTTGCTTCCATGTCTTGGCTATTGTAAATCATGCTTCAATGAATGTTGGGGTGCATATATTCTTTTGAACCACATTTATCTTCAGATATGTGCCCAATAGTGAAATTGCTGAATCTCATGGTAGTTCTATTTTTAGTTTTTTTTTTTTTTTAAAAGGAAACTCCTTACTGTTCTCCACTGTGGCTGTATTAATTTACATTCCCACCAACAGTGTAGGTGGGTTCCCTTTTCTCCACATCCTCTCCAGTATTTATTGACTGCATATTTCTTTGGCTATTCAGGGTCTTTTGTGTCTTCATACAAATTTTAAGGTATTTTGTTCTAGTTCTGTGAAAAATGCCATTGGCAATTTGACAGAGATTTCATTGAATCTGTAGATTGCCTTGGGTAACATAGTCATTTTGACAATGTTGATTCATCCAGTCCAAGGACACGGTATATGTTTCCATCCGCTTGTGTGGTCTTTGATTTCTTTCATCAGTGTATTATAGTTTTTGAAGTACAGGTTTTTGTTTCCTTAGGTAGGTTCATTCCTAAGTATTTTATTCTTTTTGATGCTGTGGAAGATGGGATTATTTCTTGAATTTATCTTTCTGATCTTTTCTTGTTGGTGTATAGAAATGTAACAGATTTCTCTGCATTAATTTTATATCTTGAGACTTGACCAAATTCACTGATTAGCTCTAGTAGTTTTCTGGTCTCATCTTTAGAATATTCTATGTGTAGTATGCATCTGCAAACAGTGATGATTTTACTTCTTTTCCAATTTGGATTTCTTTTCTTTTCTTCTCTGATTGCCATGGCTAGTACTTCTAAAATGATACTTGTGGTGGATTCATGTCAATGTAAGGCAAAACCAATACAGTGTTGTAAAGTAAAAAAAAAAAAAAAATTAAAAAAAAACTATTTTGAATAAAAGTGGTGAAAGTGGACATTCTTGTCTTGTTCCTGATCTTAGAAGAAATGCTTTCAGCTTAACTGTTGAATATGATGTTAGTTTCAGGTTTGTCACATGCTAAGTTGCTTCAGTCATATCTGACTCTGTGCCACCCCATGGACAGCAGCCCACCAGGCTCCTCTATCCACAGGATTCTCTAGGCAAGAATATTGGAGTTGCCATTTCCTTCTCCAAGTNATGCTTTCAGCTTAACTGTTGAATATGATGTTAGTTTCAGGTTTGTCACATGCTAAGTTGCTTCAGTCATATCTGACTCTGTGCCACCCCATGGACAGCAGCCCACCAGGCTCCTCTATCCACAGGATTCTCTAGGCAAGAATATTGGAGTTGCCATTTCCTTCTCCAAGTTTTGTCATATATAGCCTTTATTATGTTAAGGTAGTTTCCCTCTATGACCACTTTATGGAGTTTTTTTTTTCAGTTTTGTTTATTTATTTTTAAAAAAATTATTTATTTTAATTGGAGTCTAATTATGTTACAATATTTAGTGGTTTTTGCCACACATTAACATGAATCAGCCACAGGTGTACAAGTGTTCCCCATACTGAACCCCCCTCCCACCACCCTCCCCAAGAGTTTTTTAAAAATCATAAATGGGTGTTGAGTTTTGCCAAAAGCTTATTCTACATCTATTGAGATGATCATATAATTTTTATCCTTCAATTTGTTTATGTAGTGTATCACACTGACTGATGTGCAGATATTGAAAATCCTTGCATCCCTGGGATAAATCCCACTTGATCATGATATATGATCTTTTCAATGTATTGTTGAATTCAGATTGCTAGTATCTTTTTGAGAATTTTTGCAGGCATATTATCTGATGTATATTTTGGCCTGGAGCAGATTAGGAAATGTTATTTGGGTCACATTCTGGAAATGATGTTATTCCTTAAATGTTTGATCTGGGTAAGCAGATTCAAGTCTAATAATCCTAGATATTCAAATTATGTTGTCAGGCAGAAACCAAGCTCTGTTCTTTCTCATTGGATCAGGAGCAGATATGTAATTCTGAAATTCCTTTGAAGTCTTTCAGAAACTTACACAACGTTGTGATGGGCAGTTGTCTTGGAATAAATGGGCTTCCTCTAATAGGAAAAAGAGAAAAATAAAGAAGGTCAACAGAAACCAGAGTGTCAGGCTGTTCCTCGTGGTTATAGAGGTGTCTGGAAATTACTATGGGCAGATAGTGATATTCACAGCCGAAGGTAAGATAAAATTAAAAGAAAAATAAGTAGCTTATATCACTTTGCTGTACAGCAGATGTTGGCATAACATTGTAAATCAACTATACTTCAAATAAAAATAAACAAATCTATATTTTTAAAAAGTAGGTTAAAAACTCAGTTAAGTGTGGTGATCCTAATACTAATACAAGATAACTTCCTGGATGTGTTGTAGGTGTGCCCTGAGACTTTCTGTATCTTGTATTTCTGGCATCTGTGAAATGGTCCCTTTACTATTACTATATTTGTGAAATCTTAGGTGTGAGAAGAGAGGTAAGAATGTAAGAACAGCTGGCAATTATGGGCTTACCTCTTGGGGATGATTAACTTCAGAGTAAATTGTGTTGGAGTCATTGTTTTTCACAGGATTTGAGATTTTTGTTTCCTGTAGAATACAATCATATTAATTTAGCTTACATAAAGAGATATAAACTCATGCAAACAGATATATTCTTGGGAAAGGCAGTGTGACGAAAGAGGGATGATATTAAAATTCTTCAGGAGGAAGGCTATGGAGTGTTTAGCAAGAGGAACTGGAAATCCAGCACTACTAGCTCCCAAATTTGTGAAGGATTAGTCATCTTTCTTGAGCCCCAAACTGAAGCACAACATTCCAGTAAACCAGCAGGCTCAGGAACCAGAGAAAGACAGAAGGGTGACCTTGTTGGCAGGTGGTGTGAAGGAAAGAAAGCATTCTTGTCCTGCATCCAACTCCACTCTCTTTCCTCCATTTTTAAGAACTAACCTACAGGGACTTCCCTTGTAGTCCACCAGTTAAGAATCTGCCTGCCAAGGCAGGGGACATGAGTTTGATCTCAGGTCTGGGAGGATCCCACATGCCATGGGACAACTAAGCTCATGCACCACAACTACTGAAGTCTGTGCACCCTAGAGCCCATGCTCTGTGACAAGAGAAGCCACTGAAAAATGAGAATCCCACACACTGAAGCTAGTGAGTGAGCCCTGCTCACTGCAACTGGAGAAAGACTGTGAGCAGCAACAAATACCTAGTGCCGTCAAAGAAAAAAAAAAAAAGAAAAGAAAAGAAAAAACTAACCTACACTAGCAAATGGTTATTGTATTGCATCTTTGGTCTCAGATCTTTACTACCTATAACAAGGTATTGCCGGCTCTATTTTGCCCCTGTGATTCTAACAGGCTTGTCATGTCATTGGTGTCTCCTTGAGCATGGACAACTGTTAGAATAGGAATACCTTGTCTTAAGGATGGCTCTGCTTGGAATAAAAAGCCTGATGATAACAGAAGTCCCCTGTGCTCATAGTTTTTGGCATTTTAAATGAATTAGGGTATATCTAGGGTGTTATCAAAACCTCTGAAACTCTCCAAAGTACCATGTTTTGCTAAAGAAAAAGTTAGCAAATGTGTTGGAGATTAGATTCTTGGTTTGTTGTGAATGATTCATCTTGTCATCAAGAGAAAACTGGAAAGGCAATTGAAATAACTAATGTGACAGCATCTCTTCCTGTTTGCTATCTTTAAAGAGCCTACTTTGCAAATATCTGTAAAGGGCTTTGTGAGGAGAGATTTGCTGTGAAATCCAAGATTTCTAGCTAGACCACTGCTTCCATTATTGAAGAATGCTGGCTCTCTTGACTTATTTTTCCCTAGATGTGGAACTGGTCTCCCAGTATGTGTAGTGTTATTTAGAAATGCACCATTTGTAGGTGCTTTATTTTGGGGCTGATGAGGAATTACTGATGCGTGGAGGGGAGTTCCTGATGCCTGACCAAGATCATCCTGTTATGTCGCTAGAGGGGAGGGGACGATTGAGGGCTGCTCATGCCTTTAGTATCTTTCACAGTTGAGGGATTGCCAATTCTTGCCACTCTTTCTCTCTTAAGAGGCTCTTCTGAGCCCTAATATTTCCCCTACAAAAGGAGGAGAAGCCCCCTGATACAGAATTGTGTCCTTTGGGAACTCTCAAACTTAACTGAACTTTATCCATCCAGCAGATATTTACTGGGCTTCATGCTAAGACACAGGGGAAGAGAGAGGAAGACATAATTTTCACTTCCAGGAAGCTTGTAAGTAAGCTGAAGGGATATGACTTACTGATGCGTTACATAGATTAAGCAGTGTAAAGCAGGGTATGAGTAAACATTCCACTGGCGTGAGAGCAAAAGGGTGTAGGAAGGTCCCACACATAACTCTTGTCACTGCCTTCACTTCATCTCAGTGGTGTACATCATTTGGATTTAGTCAGATAATTGTGACAAGTTCATGAATAATGACTGAAAAATAATGACCATGATGGAGTATAAAGTTGAAAGTACTCACCTTGTTTGAATGAGTGACCTGAGCATACACAGTGTTCCCTGAAGAGAAGGAAGCGTACTCTAAGTTACTCAGAGTCTCTGCTGTTAACACAGGAAGACACAGTCAATGGCTGAAGGACTCTGGTCTGCTCTCCCGGGACCCTGTCAACCCCTCGTCACTCTCTGGCCCCAAAGAGGTAGTTATTTGAAACACTGCCCTTCCTTAAGGTACATTCATTTTCCCAGTCTTGGGAGTTCAGGGGTGAACCAGAAACTTTTCAGCCGTTTGATCTATTTCTGACCTCATCTCCTGGGGGAACGTGGTCTTGAGCTACCCTAAAGCCTCAGAGTCTCTCTAGATTCACAGGAAGGGAAGCTTCTGGGACAAAACAGCACTGGCTCCACGGGAGCTAGAGAATCTCACTGGTGAGCACAACGGAGCCAGATTGTCTCACATATATAATACTGTTCAACTTTTCAGAGCTCCTTACAGTGCGTTTGATTATATTAGAGATGAGAAACTTGAGGCTCAGAAAGTTTTACTGCCTTGGTGCAGATTTACACCGGAAATGATCAAACAAGAATTTGAATGCACGCTTCTGACTCATAGCTCAGTTGGTAAAGATTCTGCCTGCAATGCAGGAGACCCTGGCTTGATTCCTGGTTTGGGAAGAATCTTGGGCTTCCCTTGTGCCTTAGCTGGTAAAGAATCCACCTGCAATGCGGGAGACCTGGGTATGATCCCTGGGTTGGGAAGATTCTCTGGAGAAGGGAATGGCTACCCACTCCAGTATTCTGGCCTGGAGAATTCCAGGGACTGTACAGTCCGGGGGGTCACAAAGAGTCAGACATGACTGAGCAACTTTCACTTCAAACTAAATACCCAAACCCTGGCTGAATAGAGAGATGGGGTCAGGCAGTCATCTTTGGGCATTTGATGCTCTAGTCCTGTCTTTACACTGCGTCTGCTGCTGATAATGGAGAGGCCATGAAACCTTTCACTGGCACTTAGTCTCTCCATTGACTGGATGGGGGTGTGGCCCTAATCCCATCCCAAGAAATTGCCTGAATGACCAGTTTGCTTTCTTGTAAGGGACCCTGTAGGTCCCACAGGGGATAGACTTGCACAATTCCAGGTCTTCTTCCCTTGCACCATCTGGTCCATCTGAATAATGACATTCTGACCTCCTCCTCTCTCATTATCTAGCCCTCTGATCACCCCCCGCCCCCGCTTCATTTTCCATTTGGCTCTTGCCATCTGTTTAGTGACTGAGAACTAAGAGTTTGGAAGCTCACCAGGACACTGGGTTTGCTGAGTAGACAATTGAAAGAAACCTGAAAAATAAATCAAGGAAACTGAAATATGTGACTGTAGTGAGAGAAGCCTTCCATCCTCTACCCCTGTAGGTGTCTCTCTGGAATAACAGCCCCCAACCCTTTGGCACCAGGGATGGTTGGTGGAGGGGGTGGTTTCGGGATGGTTCAAATACATTACATTTATTTTGTACTTTATTTCTATTTTGTGGCAATCTCAAGATATTCTGCCTTCACTTTAGGGTTAGAGTTCTCATTCCTATGAGAATCTAATGCCACCCTGATCTATAGGGTGTGGGGCTTAGGTGATGTGAGCAATGGCGAGTGGCTGTAAATACAGATGAAGCTTCATTCGCTTGCTCACTGCTGACCTTCTGCTATGTGAACTGGTTCGTAAGACTGAGCTGGAAACAGTCTGGGGCCTGGGTGTCAGGGACCCCTGCTCTAGAGGATGTGGTGGGGAAAGGGACCCAGAAGGGAGGGCAGGCAGGCCCCGAGGCTGGGTCCTGCATTTTCTAGTAGGACAGCCTCCTTAGGAGATTAGCACATGTGTGTTCACAGCCCAAGTGTCGTCCCAGTGGACTGACTGAGCCGAGTTTGCATTCTCCCCCCCTTTACCTGTCTTGTGCAAGACAGAGTCTTGTAACAGCCCCAGACTCTAAGTCTCTGAAGCCTGAAAGAAGTAACAATAAGAAGAAAGGAAAACCTGCTACTTTTTTCCTCTGAACAAATATTAATATCAATGCAATGAAGAATATACATGTCAAAACAACCACAATGATAATCCATCTGATATCCAGGTATTCATTTTTCACATTAATAACACCTGAAAAGAAAAAAAAAAAAAGATGTTGTACTTGAGACACATCGAGTGAGGCCCAGAGTGATATTTTAGAGCCTCCATTGCATCTCTTCTAGACCATCTTTGGGGGTTGGGTGGGTTCATCTGTACCCAGAGGTTCTGGGGGTCTGGGCAGGATTTCTGCAAGTGGGAGTCTCATTTAGGCAGACAGGGCAGGGTGGAGCCTGGTAGAGACAGAAAGAAGAAGCGATCTTGCCTTCTTAAGGACTTTGCTCCTGGGGTCTGGGAGGCTTAGAGAAATGGTTGGTGGAGGGGGAGGGAAAAGGAGAGCTCTCTAGAGGGGTAAGAGACACAGAGCTCCAGGGGCTGTCTGTCCTCTCCCAGCATCACTCAGCTGTCTCCCATTGGGCCACTGTTTTAGGGCCTGAGTGACACCCCACAGCCCACAACACTCAAGGCCCTCAGAGAGACCTGAGACAGACTGACCTTCACAGACACTCTTGTCAGAGACAGAGGCGGATAAATAGCTGACGGGATTCTCAGCTATGCAGGTGTAGCTCTTTTCACTGGGGCTCTTGGGGTCCCAGGATATAGAGAGATTTGCTTCACTATGATATGGATTTCCTGCGACCTGCCACCTGAATGAGACGTTATCACTTGGATTCTCCACAGAGCAGGTCAGCTGGATCTCGCAGGTATTATTTTCAGACTGCTTGGTGTGATGGGCAACTTGTAAGTTGCTCAGTCGTCCTGTGTGCAGAGAAGAGGCCCGGATGAAGGACAAATGGCTTGGCTCAGCCCTCAGTGAAAAATCACTACCACCTCCATGTTGCCGTGTATCCCACCTGGCACTGCTGTATACTCTGTAAATGACTCCGTGTGTGCTGCCTAATTGATGGGGTTGAGGCCTCTGGCAACCAAATGATGAGGGATGTCAGTATGAGACAGAGTAGGCAGTGGAAGAGAGGGAAGGGAAAGACTGGAGTTTCTGCCAGCTAGTCAGGTGATTTTGAGCTGATCACTTTAATTTTTGGAGCTCCAGTTTATTCCCGGGGTCACTCTAGCCCTCGTTCACTGCCCCTTGTGTAAAGATAATTTGGAGACTATGCAGCCCAGCCTTAGTTCAAAAACCAGAAGAGCAGGTGCATGAGCCCTGTTTCCTCCATTATCGGAATTTTTCCTAGCCGGGATGGAAGATAAAAGCTTAACTTATTGGAGAACCAAATTTTCCACAACTTTGTTGGGATATTGGTTCTTATTGGACCTGGTGCTGCTGCAAATGATAACAAAGAGATTTTGATGCAGAGTGTCAGCAAGTCAGAAAGTGGTGTGTTGAGAACTAAAGAACTAGGGAAGGAAGGAGTGAAGAAACAGAGCAAGCAAGCAGTTCCTGGGAAGGAAGAAGTGCAGTAGATTTGGACGTTTGAGAATACACATGATGCAGACACTTCTGAGAGCCGAGACCAGAAAATATTGCCTAAAACTGTGTCAGCAGCTGTGAATCAGAGTGAACATAGAAGCAATACAGGAAAACCTTGTGACCTAGACTTGGCCCAAGGGTTGAAATAAAGATGACCCATTAAAAAATGGAACGACTCCAACTATCTCATTAGAAGAGATTCGGCAGAACATTAAGTTTAGCTAACTGAGTAGGGGTTGTGGAACATAACTTATTTCAAAGGAATTTTCATGTCATGGCAAGAGGGGATTGGGAGTTAGGAAGACCTAGGTTAGAATCACGGCTTTGTCATTTACTGGCTACATGACCACGGACAAATTTTAGTCTCTGTGTGTCCCAATTTCTTCTTCTGTAAAACTGGGCAATAATATCTACTTCTTGGATAATTATGAGGATTAAATGAGATAGCACATAGCACAGCAACGGCAAATGTCTGGCTTGAATATTTACCTCCTTCAACCAATGTCCATTGCTGACCTCAAAAACCTATATTGATATCTTACTCCACTTGATGAATATATAATTACTCTCTTGACATTTCCACCTGAATATAATGTATATCTCCAAGTCAACATGTCCAAGAATATCCTCCAATTGTTCTCCACCCCCGAAAAGTAGAAGCCAAAGTCCTTGTGAAGGCTCCCAGAGCCTTAGATGACGTGGTTCCCTATTTCCTTACTGACCTCGTTTCCTGTTACTCTCTCTTACTCTGCTTGTCGATGTTTGAGCCTGCCAGACACAGGGAGGGCCTGTGCTGGATAGCTCTTCCCTCAGATATCTGCATGGCTCACTCTTTCACCTCCAGCTGGCCCTTGGTTCTAGTGTCATCTTCTCAATGAGGCCTATTATGACCCCTCCATTTAAAACAGACTGCTGCTTTCTGGCATTTTTGGTGGTCCTTATGTTGTTCTAATCTCTTTTCCCATGAGTTTCTCTCATGGCTTCTTNTGCATGAGCCCTGTTTCCTCCATTATCGGAATTTTTCCTAGCCGGGATGGAAGATAAAAGCTTAACTTACTTGGAGAACCAAATTTTCCACAACTTTGTTGGGATATTGGTTCTTATTGGACCTGGTGCTGCCGCAAATGATAACAAAGAGATCTTGATGCAGAGTGTCAGCAAGTCAGAAAGTGGTGTGTTGAGAACTAGGGAAGGAAGGAGTGAAGAAACAGACCAAGCAAGCAGTTCCTGGGAAGGAAGAAGTGCAGTAGATTTGGACGTTTGAGAATACACATGATGCAGACACTTCTGAGAGCCGAGACCAGAAAATATTGCCTAAAACTGTGTCAGCAGCTGTGAATCAGAGTGAACATAGAAGCAATACAGGAAAACCTTGTGACCTAGACTTGGCCCAAGGGTTGAAATAAAGATGATCCATTAAAAAATGGAATGACTCCAACTATCTCATTAGAAGAGATTCGGCAGAACATTAAGTTTAGCTAACTGAGTAGGGGTTGTGGAACATAACTTATTTCAAAGGAATTTTCATGTCATGGCAAGAGGGGATTGGGAGTTAGGAAGACCTAGGTTAGAATCACGGCTTTGTCATTTACTGGCTACATGACCACGGACAAATTTTAGTCTCTGTGTGTCCCAATTTCTTCTTCTGTAAAACTGGGCAATAATATCTACTTCTNCCTTATTTCAAAGGAATTTTCATGTCATGGCAAGAGTGGATTGGGAGTTAGGAAGACCTAGGTTAAAATCACGGCTTTGTCATTTACTGGCTGGCTACATGACCACAGACAAATTTTAGTCTCTGCGTGTCCCAATTTCTTCATCTGTAAAACTGGGCAATAATACCTACTTCTTGGATAATTATGAGGATTAAATGAGATAGCACATACCACAGCAACGGCAAATGTCTGGCTTGGATATTTACCTCCTTCAACCAATGTCCATTGCTGACCTCAAAAACCTATATTGATATCTTACTCCACTTGATGAATATATAATTACTCTCTTGACATTTCCACCTGAATATAATGTATATCTCCAAGTCAACATGTCCAAGAATATCCTCCAATTGTTCTCCACCCCCGAAAAGTAGAAGCCAAAATCCTTGTGAAGGCTCCCAGAGCCTT
Organism: Neotragus moschatus; assembly: GCA_006410615.1. Classification (NCBI taxonomy): domain Eukaryota; kingdom Metazoa; phylum Chordata; class Mammalia; order Artiodactyla; family Bovidae; genus Neotragus; species Neotragus moschatus. Next base: position 23,931 of record SJYA01000505.1, read on the forward strand.
AGATGACATGGTTCCCTATTTCCTTACTGACCTCGTTTCCTGTTACTCTCTCTTACTCTGCTTGTCGATGTTTGAGCCTGCCAGACACAGGGAGGGCCTGTGCTGGATAGCTCTTCCCTCAGATATCTGCATGGCTCACTCTTTCACCTCCAGCTGGCCCTTGGTTCTAGTGTCATCTTCTCAATGAGGCCTATTATGACCCCACCTTTTAAAACAGATGCTGCTTTCTGGCATTTTTGGTGGTCCTTATGTTGTTCTAATCTCTTTTCCCATGAGTTTCTCTCATGGCTTCTTACTGTGTTCTCTGTTCATATATAAGGTGTATTTCTATTATTGCCCCCATATCCTCTATCCAGAATGTCAGCACCATGATGAGGTCAGAGATCTTTGTTTTGTTAACTGATGTATCTCAAGGGACTAAAACAGAGTCTCGAACATCATTCATGGTTAACAAATACTGTTGACTCAGTGAATAAACTTAACATGACTCACATTTTTCTTAACACTGAATCTTAGGCTGCTGCTGCTGCTGCTAAGTCACTCCAGTTGTGTCCGACTCCGTGCGACCCCATAGACGGCAGTCCACCATGCTCTGCCATCTCTGGGATTCTTCAGGCAAGAAGACTGGAGTGGGTTGTCATTTCCTTCCCCGAATCTTAGGCAGTTATTCCCAATTAATTGATATTGGCCCATAAGATCAAATCTTTGCTACCCCTAGCCTAGTACACACAGATTAACTGGTCAGTGTTTTAAAAAGCCAATAGTTTTTATCTTAAAATTCCTTTGCACAATTGTGAAACAAACACGTTTGTGTACCTTACATCTGTTTTTGTGTATGTACTTTTGAAGGAGAGGCACTCCAAAATGCCCTGGGAATGTATTGGCATTCAGTCTCAAGGGTGTGGTTGTTGCAGAAGTTGTACTTGGTCTTCTAAATAGTCGCAGAAGAAACTTGTCTCAACAAGTATAATGGAGCCTGGTACAGGGTCAAGGAGTCATAAGATTTAGGTTCTAATCTCAGCTCTGTCACTAACTGCTGTGCAATGTCATTGAATTGCTTTGTTTCCAGACCTCAGTCTAGCTCCAGATGCCATACTTTTTACCACAAGTCTATTCTGCATATTTGCAGTCACATAGAATTAAAATATATACTATTTTTAAGTCCGTACAAAATTAAGCCCAAGTTTTGACTTACTGAAGATCTGCAGGTTATAATCGGTGTACAGAAAAGCGGTTGATGTGGTTATCTGGGCACGGTAATGTCCCACGTCTGCCATTGTCAGGTTGTTGAGCTGCAAGGAGTAGGACTTGGTGACATTCAGTTGATCTTTCCGTTTTGGATCAGTCACCTGTGTTTTTGCTTCTTTTGGCCATATGAAGATGACAGAGTTTCCCTTGTGAAGCCAAGTGATGAACGTGATATTCTCTTTTGCAGGAAAGTTTGAGGAAAGAGTTACAGACTCCCCCAGGACTCCGTTCACAATCAGTGGGGGTGAGCTGGCTTCTGAAACTGAGGTCCCTGTGAACACAGACAGGAAACTGTTGTGACTCTCCCTTCCCTCCCCCTACTTCCCACATCCTTTCTCCTTATGCTGCCAATCTGTTAGAGCTCACTGATACCAAAGTCCAAGATAAGATGAAGAAGAAAAGGGTTGGGAGGAGTGCTGAAGTAGACAGTCACAGAGGCTCCATCAACAAAATGCCTGGCATCCTTGGTTGATGAGTAGTTGGTCCCAGCCAGTCTAGCTGTGACCAGCTAGATGCCACACTAGCTGGTCATACCTGGGTCATAGCCATACTATCTGACCCCAGCCTCTGAATTATCTGCGCATGAGATGGAGAGGGACAACTGCATCCAATCCCTGGCACAGATTTCAAAAACTGAAACTCTTTACTGATGAAATATAATTAAAGCTTGACATTTCGTAAATACCTGCTGTGTTCAACGTAGTAAGCTTGTGAGATTTAAAGGACTAATAGGAATTTACAGTTCTTATACTTTATTTCATCTGATACTGACAACAATTTTGACAAGTGGGATGAATATTATCATATCCATTTACAGACAAGGATCTGAGGCACAGAGTAGTTAACTAATTTTCCTAGGGTTGCCCAGCTAAAGAATAACAGAGTTGGGATTCAGACCCAACTCCTTTGACTCTAACTATTTTGTGCTCCTTGCATGATATTAGAAGATATCTTTCCTGCTCCCAAAAGATAATTGTCTAGGAGTTGAGAAGATAAAACCTGGTAAGTATAAAATTAACACATATAACTTCAAAGTAACATGTAACGGTTACACTCTCCTGAGCCTATCTCAGAGCCATTAATGTTTGAGCAAAAAAGGTGAAATGGTTACAATAATTTTAGAGAAGATTCTTCCCTAACATTGTTTGCCAAATTCCTAGCATTTATCATACCATTTTGTAGCCTTCTGTTCTCTTGTTATCTTAACTTAATCATCTTATTTAATAGTTACTGACACAAAATAGGATCTGGAAACATTTGAGCGAATCAAAGAATAAGTAACCATTACCACTAGCATTCAGCAATATGTGAACTGAGAACCTCCAGATGTTCAAGCTGGATTTAGAAAAGGCAGAGGAACCGGTGATCAAATTGCCAGCATCTGCTGGATCACAGAGAAAGCAAGAGAATGCCAGAAAAAACATCTACTTCTGCTTCACTGACTACGCTAAAGCCTTTGTGTGGATCACAACAAACTATGGAAAATTCTTAAAGAGATGGGAATATCAGACCACCTTATCTGTCTCCTGAGAAAGCTATATGCAAGACAAGAAGCAACAGTTAAAACTGGGCATAGAACAACAGACTAGTTCAAAATTGGGGAAAAAATATGTCAAGCCTGTATATTGTCACCCTGATTACTTAACTTACATGCAGAGTACATCATGTGAAATGCCAGGGTGGAGGAATTACAACATGGAATCAAGACTGCCCAGAAAAATATCAGCAACCTCAGATATGCAGATGGTACCAGTCTAATGGCAGAAAGTGAAGAGGAACTAAAGAACCTCTTGAGAGTGAAAGAGGAGAGTGAAAAAGCTGGCTTGAAGCTCAACGTTAAAAAAAAGAGCTAAGATCATGGCATCTGCTCCCATCACTTCATGGCAAATAGATGGGGAAAAAGTGGAAGCAGTGACATATTTTATTTTTTTGGACTCTAAAATCACTGCAGAGAGTGACTGCAGCCATGAAGTTGAAAGATGCTTGCTCCTTGGAAGAAAAGCTATGACAAACCTAGACAGGATATTAAAAAACGGAAACATCACTTTGCCAACAAAGGTCCTTATAGTCGGAGCTATGGTTTTTCCAGTAGTCATGTACGGATGTGAGAATTGGACCATAAAGCAGGTTGAGTGCTGAAAAATTCATACTTTTGAATTAGAGTGCTGGATAAGACTCTTGAGAGTCCCTTGGACATGCAAGGAGATCAAATCAGTCCATCCTAAAGGGAGTCAACCCTGAATACTCATTGGAAGGACTGATGCTGAAGCTGAAGCTCCAATACTTTGGCCACCTGATGCGAAGAGCCAACTCATTGGAAAAGTTTCTGATGCTGGAAAGATTGATAGCAGGTGGAGATGGGGACAACAGAGGATGAGATAGTTGGATGGCATCATCAAAACAATGAATATGAGTTTAAGAAAGCTCTGGGAGACGGTGAAGAACAAGGAAGCCTGGCATGCTGCAGTCCATGAGGTCACAGGGTTGGATGTGATTTAGAGACTGAACAATCACAACTATTATCACAACCTCAGCTTTCTTAAGACCCCTTAGTTCTCAGGAGAGAATCTGAGTAGGGAGGAAATGTCTCAGGATTTTTGTGCTCAACTCCTGGGTGAGCTCATACTTCCTCTCTCTCAAATTGTCATATGCATGCCTGTCACATGAACACTACTCCTCACCCCTTACTACATTTTTCCATCAGCACTGTAACATGCTGTTGTTTGTCATTTGGCCCTTCTTCCCTCTTAGAATAACACGCATGAATATCACAACCAAAATCTTGAGTGAAAAAAGAGAATTCAGATACAAATAGAATACATTTATTATTGTAATGCATGCTTCCATTTATTTAAAGTTTAAAAACAAGCAAAATAAATCTATTTTTTAAAAAATTGGGATAGGGTTACCTTTGCAGAGGAGGGAGGGAGAGCAAGTAGGAGGGAGCATAGTGGGGGCTTTCTGGGCTGCTGGTTATGTGCCGTTTCTTGACCTATGTCTGGATACACAGATTTGTTCATTTTATGATGATTCATTGAACTGACACTTAGGATTTGCAGTTTTCTCTATTTCAGTAAAAGAGGTTAAACAACAAAAAGCAAAACAAAATAATTGCAATGGCTTATGCCAGACAAGGGCTTCCCTGGTGGCTCAGATGGTAAAGAGTCTGCCTGCAGTGTGGGAGACCTGGGTTTGATCCCTGGGTTGGGAAGATCCCCTGGAGAAGGAAATGTCAACCCACTCCAAGACTCTTGCCTGGAAAATCCCATGGATGGAGGAGTCTGGCAGGCTACAGTCCATGGGGTCGCAAAGAGTCGGACATGATTGAGTGACGTCACTTTCTATGAGGGACAAAATGACCTGATTCTTTTTCTCTCTGGCCTAATTTCCTATAACTCTCCACCTTCTTTCCTTCCCTGCTCACATTATGCTGGCCTGGTTCTTCCTTGAAAGCTCAGGGCTGTACATTTGTAATTGCCTCTGTCTGGGATGCCCTTCCCCCAGGTGTCCACATGTCTCATTCTTTCATCTCCATAAGGTCTTTAACTCAAACTTGCCCTCTCAAGGAGGTCTTCTATGACCACACTTTCCTCACCACCAGTTCTCACTGCTGTACACTCACTGCCTTTGAATTTGTTTTTCTCTGTAATATTGTCTACCACACTTTGTAATTTGCATATTTGTTTTATGTTCTTTTCCCCTTCCACTAGAATATAAGCTCCATGAAAACAAGAATTTTTGTCTGTCTTGTTCACTGTGGTGGACATTCTTGAACAGTGCTTGGCACATAGTAGGCACATGGTGGTTCAGTGGAAAAGAATCTGCCTGTAGTGCAAGAGACACAAGAGATGTGGGTTCAGTCCCTGGGTTGGGAAGATTCCCTAGAGGAAAGCATGGCCATCCATTCCAGTATTCTTGCCTGAAAAATCCCACAAACAGATGAACCTGGCCGTCTGCAGTCCATGGGGTTGCAGAGTCGAACATGACTGAGCATGAACATGAATATTGTTAAGTGAATGAGTACATCTCCACTCCTTATCTTGGAGTTTCTGTGCCAAGGATGTTTAGGTCCAGTTCCTCTTTGTAAGGAATCTCAGCATATCCTGTGGCCCAAGGACTCTTCAGGAACTATTCTTCTTGGTCTAGTACAGACTTTTAAGCTTCCTTCATTTTTACAGATTGAAATCCTTCATTTATTTAGCAATCATTTTACTATTTGCTCAGCTGTATGCCAATTTAGTGAGTAAAAGCCTTAGAAATCATGGCATTCAGAGCATATTTATTAGATTCCTTTTATATACCAGTATCTGGGCTGATGACTGTGAATACAAATATGAATAAGACACTATTTGTCTTGTGGGCTCACCTTGTGGTAGAGAAGCCTGACAGGTAAACACGTAGCTATGGTGTGGCAAGTTAGGCACAGACCTAGGATAGAGTTTGCTTCCATACTGCCCTCACATCACTAATTTCACCCTGCATACTCAGTATCAAGTGTTTCTTTCTCTTAGCCATAATTATGAGGTTGCTTTCCTGTATTTTCCATACTCTTGAGTGTAGGGATTATGCTTATTATCTTTGTAACCCTAGCTTTTAGCACAATTTTTAGTCCAATAAATATCAAGGTGATAAGAGGTATATGCTCTCAGTTCAGTTCAGTCCCTCAGTTGTGTCCGACTCTTTGCGATCCCATGAATTGCAGCATGCCAGGCATCCCTGTCCATCACCAACTCCCGGAGTTCACTCAGACTCATGTGCATCGGGTCGGTGATGCCATCCAGCCATCTCATCCTCTGTTGTCCCCTTCTCCTCCTACCCCCAATCCCTCCCAGCATCAAGGTCTTTCCCAATAAGTCAACTCTTCGCATCAGGCGGCCAAACTATTGGAGTTTCAGCCTCAGCATCAGTCTTCCAAAGAACACCCAGGACTAGTCTCCTTTAGAATGGACTGGTTGGATCTCCTTGCAGTCCAAGGAACTCTCAAGAGTCTTAGCCAACACCACATTTCAAAAGCATCAGTTCTTCGGTGCTCAGCCTTCTTCACAGTCCAACTCTCACATCCATACGTGACCACTGGAAAAACCATAGCCTTGACTAGATGGACCTTTGTTGGCAAAGTAATGTCTCTGCTTTGGAATATGCTATCTAGGTTGGTCATAACTTTCCTTCCAAGGAGTAAGCGTCTTTTAATTTCATGGCTGCAGTCACCATCTGCAGTGATTTTGGAGCNAAACAAGGGATAAGCAAGTACAAGATGAGTACATTCACTTAATCCCAGAAATCTTGGAGGTCTCTCCTAACCTCATAGACAATGGTTAAAAATAATAATGTTGCTTAAAAATGGTATTCCCCATAATAAGTTTACTACGTAAGTTTACATAGTAAACTTACCACATAGGTAAATTTCAAATAATTCCAAGTAACATTTACTAATTTCAGAGATACTAGCTAGCACCTAATAAACTTTTTGCATATTGTATCTCATTGCCTCTTCCTAATTAAAGGTAATGTCTACTTATAAGATAAGTATAGCTAGCCTAATTTTACAGAGTAAATTTGAGGTTGTGGAGGTTAGATAACTTGACCATGACTACAAAACTAATGAGTTTCAGAGTTGAACTTCAACTATTTCTCCACATACATAAGCCCTCTAAGAACAAAGTCCAAGCATGGACTCCTCTTTCTCTTTTCACTTGCCTTTTGCAGGTCATATCTGTGGAAGCAATAAACATTTACCAACTGGAGTACATTTACTTTTTCAACTGGATACCTGCGCAAAAGTTATTCCTACACATATGTAGCTTTTTATGAAGTCACACCCTTAAAAAATATTCAATGCATGGCAAATTAATGGAACTTCCAGAATCCAGTTAATTCACCTAAGCCACTGAGTCTGCAAGTTGCTTGAAAAAAAAAAAATATTGAGTAGAGAATAGTCATTTGGGCTCGTATTCTGTGTCAGTCACTCAGTTGTGTCGACTCTTTGAGACCCCATGAATTGCAGCATGCCAGGCATCCCTGTCCATCACCAACTCCCGGAGTTCACTCAGACTCATGTGCATTGGGTCGGTGATGCCATCCAGCCATCTCATCCTCTGTTGTCCCCTTCTCCTCCTACCCCCAATCCCTCCCAGCATCAAGGTCTTTCCCAATAAGTCAACTCTTCGCATCAGGCGGCCAAACTATTGGAGTTTCAGCCTCAGCATCAGTCTTCCAAAGAACACCCAGGACTAGTCTCCTTTAGAATGGACTGGTTGGATCTCCTTGCAGTCCAAGGGACTCTCAAGAGTCTTAGCCAACACCACATTTCAAAAGCATCAGTTCTTCGGTGCTCAGCCTTCTTCACAGTCCAACTCTCACATCCATACGTGACCACTGGAAAAACCATAGCCTTGACTAGATGGACCTTTGTTGGCAAAGTAATGTCTCTGCTTTCGAATATGCTATCTAGGTTGGTCATAACTTTCCTTCCAAGGAGTAAGCATCTTTTAATTTCATGGCTGCAGTCACCATCTGCAGTGATTTTGGAGACCCCCAAAATAAAGTCAGCCACTGTTTCCACTGTTTCTCCATCTATTTCCCATGAAGTGATGGGACCAGATGCCATGATCTTCGTTTTCTGAATGTTGAGCTTTAAGCCAACTTTTTCACTCTCCTCTTTCACTTTCGTCAAGAGGCTTTTGAGTTCCTCTTCACTTTCTGCCATAAGGGTGATGTCATCTGCATATCTGAGGTTATTGATATTTCTCCTGGCAATCTTGATTCTAGCTTGTGCTTCTTCCAGCCCAGCGTTTCTCATGATGTACTTACCCTGCATGGGAGTGCAAATAGTGAAAATGATGGGGCAGGAAGGGTTGGAGGTTGTCAGGAAACACATCACAGAGAAGATACCGTTGTAGTATGGCTTTGAATAAAAACAAGAGAATCTTCATTGCTTGATTATTTCGAGAATGCCCCGCTCTTTCTTTGCTCTGTTGTTCCCTTTGACTGAAACACCTTGCCCACATTTTCCCATCAGGTGAGCTCCTATTTATCTTTTAAGGGTAAGTTCAAATTGCTTATATTTGTGGGGCTTTGCATCAGTCCAGGAGAGTAGAAAGGAGTTTGTAGTGGGAGAAGAGGAAAAGTTATAGAAAGAGGAGAAGGGGTTGGTAGGAGTCATTCCCTGCAGGTCTAAGGATAAGATTTAAACCCCTGTGCTCAAGGAAGGTGAAGGTCAGAAACTGCTTTTTGAAAAAGCTCAAAATTACTTTTGAAAAAGTTCAAAAGCTACTCTGAAAGACTTTGGACTGAAGGAGAGCTGTTTTGGGGTCCAGATGATGCAGTATGGCCCAGAGAGCACAAGAGGGTCTTTTTCTCTACTCTACCTGGAATCAGCATGGATGCTTTGAGAATGTCCTAGATCTGTATCCTTGGCATGAATGGTGATGTTCTCTGCAGAACACTGAGGTCTCCCCTAAGTGGTTTAGCTGATAGCAGATTTTGTTAGGACTAGAACCAGAAGAAACTAAGAATTGGGAAGATGCCTCATGACTACAACAGAAGGCTACTTTGGGGATCCATGGGAAGTTCTCTTGTTAGTCACTGGGGGCCACTTGGAGCATGGGGTTGGTGCTGAGGTCTTGCTCATCCTCTGGTGTGGATGTTGACTCAGCAGAAATTTGGGGTATGTTTGTTTACAAGTTTCACTCACTCTGGGAACATGAATAGTGTCTTCATCAGCTTATTATGCCCTCAGAATCTAGCCCAGGGAACCTGGAGTACTGCATAGGTTGAGATTAGAATGTTAAGTATCTTGAATAATTATCTGAATGATTTTTTTTTTTTGAATGTAGTAAGACATGCAAAGAGTTGACTCATTGGAAAAGACTCTGATGCTGGGAGGGATTGGGGGCAGGAGGAGAAGGGGATGATAGAGGATGAGATGGCTGGATGGCATCACTGACTCGATGGACGTGAGTCTGAGTGAGCTCAGGGAGTTGGTGATGGACAGGGAGGCCTGGCGTGCTGTGATTCATGGGGTTGCAAAGAGTCAGACAAGACTGAGTGATTGAACTGAACTGAACTGAAGAAAAATGGAGTGTTTTTGAGAAGTGAGAAGGAATAAAGAAAACAGGTAAGACTGAGTTGATTCTGGAAAAATGGCAGAGAAACTTTGGGTAATCTAACTTAGGGGACTGGCTCACGCCTAACTAAAGGAAAGAGAAATAGTGAGCTGTTTCAGCTCAGCATGAAACAAGTTCAGAAGGAGGGTAGAAAATATATGAATAGCCAATAAGCACACGAAAAGATGCTCAGTATCATTAACTGTGAGGGAAATGCAAATCAAAAACCTCTATGAAATGTCTTTATATCTACTAAGATGGTGACTAATAATAATAACAACAATAATTGAAAAATAAGTGTTGGTAAGGATGTGGAGAAATTAGAACACATTGCTGGTGGGAATGCAAACTGGTACAGCCACTGTGGAAAAACTGTTTAGTGATCCCTCAGAAAATAAAGTACAACATTATCATATGATCCAGCAGTTTCATTCCCAGAAGAACTGAAAACAAAAACTTGTACAAAAGTCTTCATAATAGCACTATTTGAAAAAGCCAAAAGCTGGAAACAATACAAATGTCCATCAGGAGGTGTGTGGATGAATACGTTATGGTACACACATACAGTGGAATATCATTCAGCTACTAAAAGGAATGAAGTATCGATCCACGATACAATAGGAAGAAACCTTGAATACATTTTACTAAGAGAAAGAAGTTAGACATAAAAATTCACAGAATACATGATTTCATTTATATGAAATGTCCAGAATAGGTGAACTCATTGAGACAGAAAGCAGATTAATGTTTGAAGGGGGGATAGTTGGGGAGAGAAATGAGAAGGCATTACTTAATGAGTATAAGGTTTTCTTTCAGGGTGATGAAATGTTCTGAAGCAATGGTTGCCCTATGCTGTGAATTTACTAAATGTCACTGAATTTGAACACTTTAATATTATTATTTTATGTTTTGTGAATTGCACCTTAATGAAAAAAAAAAACAAAAACAGAAGAAAGACAACAGTCTGCTTGTGCATGGAGACACAACTGAGGCTAGATCTGGAGTGAGACGGAAAACTGGGAGGCTTGGAAGTCTGGCAGTCCAGTGGGCACTGAGTGACTGCAGATTCTGAGAGGTGGAAAGACCCAGTGTTCTTGATGATAATGACAAAATGTAAAAGAACTCTCTGCCCGTGGTGAGCAACAATAAACATGGATAGTTGTGGATGGTTGGTAAGAAGTAGATAACGCTGCTCAGGGGAAGGGGAGTCATTGGATTATAGTCTCTGAGCAGAAAAACCTGCAAAGTTTTTGGCTCAAAACCTCAGAATCATTTGGTTGGCCCACGTGTATTGGTTGTAACGTATATTTCCTACTACTGTTCTCTCTTGCACATCGGAAAACCTGTATCTGCTTCTTGCAAACATACTCAAAGAACTAGTTCTTATTTCTCCATCCTTCAACCCCATTATGACTAAAGCCTCATATGTGGCCCATGGAACAGAATGGGTGTTGCTTGGGAACTTGTCATAAATGCAGAGACTTAGTCTCCTTCCCAGAATCAGCATTATAATAAGATCCCCTAGTACTTTGTATGCATATTACCATTTGATAATGTTTCATGTTCACGTTTCACTTTCATACACTGGAGAAGGAGATGGCAACCCACTCCAGTGTTCTTGCCTGGAGAATCCCAGGGACGGGGGAGCCTGGTGGGCTGCCGTCTATGGGGTCAAAGAGTTAGACACATGTGAAGTGACTTAGCAGCTAACATTTGACAAGTTCCCACCTAGAAAGAATTAAATGTAGAAGCAAGTGAGATTCATTTTCTCCAGGGCATGATGATGTTTGATCTCAATTATACCTATTGGAATTATTTCTTAACATGGTTTATCTTTACAGCTAAATTTCCTAAAAGGAGCAAGTCTGGCCCCTTGAAAGAATGTAGGCTGGCATGAGTCATCTTCCTTCATGCTTGCTTCAAGATTGATTTTATTTGTACCATACTCTTGTCCCAGTGGTTTTCCTTCCCTTCCTTAATCATTCTAAACTCTTCCCTGCACCAGGGCCTCTGCACATGTAATGTCCACTGCTTTGAATGCTTCTGCATTAGACTCTTCCCTTGCTTGTCTTCTCTTTAAATATCAGTTGAGATGCTACCTTTCCAGAAAATCCCTTCCACACCACCTCCATCTAAAGCAGGTCCTCTTGTTTTTCTACTCCATGGTCCTGAAACCAAGCAGGACCCTGTGGGGCTCATGGACACAGAAGCCTTTCTGTCCTGCATATCTTGTTTGTAGAGAATAGACTCCAGCACTCATGACCTTGGAATCTTTCCTGGTGTCTCAGATGGTAAAGCATCTGCCTACAATGCGGGAGACCTGGGTTCAATCCCTCAGTTGGGAAGATCTCCTGGAGAAGGAAATGGTAACTCACTCCAGTATTCTTGCTTGGAAAATCCCATGGACGGAGGAACCTGGTTAGGTTACAGTCCATGGGGTGGCAAAGAGACAGAGTGAGTGACTTCACTTTCACTTTCACTTTCATGACCTTTCCTGAGTTCCTAAGGGCAGGTTATAAATTGCTAATCTGGAAAGGGAAGGGATGCAGACACAAGGGAGGAGCAATAAAAACAATGGTGCAGCCTTGAGGCAGGGGCCTGGTTCTGCCTTAAGGGACGCACAGCAATATCTTTGAGCTCTTTATACTAACAGAACTAACACTCCCAACAAATGCAAAATGCCAGCATTCTTCATTCCAGATTAAAGGAACTAGAGAAGCTCTTCAAGAGACCAATGGCACCCCACTCCAGTACTCTTGCCTGGAAAATCCCAAGGACGGAGGAGCCTGGTGGGCTGCAGTCTATGGGGTCGCTAAGAGCTGGACATGACTGAACGACTTCACTTTCACTTTTCCTTTCATGTGTTGGAGAAGGAAATGGCAACCCACTCCAGTGTTCTTGCCTGGAGATTCCCAGGGACGGGGGAGCCTGGTGGGCTGCCGTCTATGGGGTTGCACAGAGTTGGACATGACTGAAGTAGCAGAGAAGCTCTTCTAGAAGACCACCTCAGGCCAGATTAAAGGAACCACAGAAACTCATCAGATTATCTGAGACCAGCTTAAAACAGTACAGGCCCTGCACACACCCTAATCTTATTGCAATACTACCCTTGCTATAAAACTCCTCACCAAGTCCTCCCAGGTTGGAATACATAGTTTTTGAGAGCAGTAGCCTGCTGTGTCTCCCTTTTCCTGGCAAACCAATAAAACTATCCTTTTCTAATTCACCCAAAACTCTGTCTCTGAGACTTGATTCGGCACCAATGCACAGAGGCCGAGTTTCCAGCATCAGTACCCTGCTTATTATCTTCTTAGTATCACAGTTTATAATTACAAATACATTTATGTGAATATATAGCTGTTTGTAAACTATGCAGCATAGTAAAATGGTTATGAATAGACTCTGGAGCCAGTCTCCCTAAATTATAACCTTGCAAATTACTGCTTTCTTCCTGGACCTCCGAACACCTGCACACACATTCAAGTATGTTTCATTTCCTATACCATTCATTTCCCCCACAGCAGTGTGACAGTAAACAAGTTACTCAAGCATTGTATGCCTTCATTCCTCTTCCTTAAAGTGGGAATAGGAATAGTGTATATTTCATAGGGCCCTTATGAGAAATATTAATGGGACTGGGGAGAAAAATGGGAATTTTAACCTGAGGACATTCAGGATATTGAATTCTAGAGATGAGTTCAATTTTGCAAGGAGGCAAAGACAGGGATCTCGTCTTCGCCTCCGTGGCTCCTGGGCCAGGGAGCAGCTCTTGAATGGATAATTTTTTTCTCTTTCTGCTCTTGTACATATCCTCTAAGTTTCTGTCCTCCTTACAATTTTCTCCTTAGCTTTATTTATTGTTTCTATGCTGTGAGTTCCAAACCTCCAGCCTCAGCTCTACCTCTAGTCCTAAATTTCCAGCTACTTTCAGGAAATCTCATGAATTTCACACTAACACCTTAAAATTAGTAGGTCTAATTTTGAAATCATCTTCTCATCATGGCTGCTCCCTCCTCCCCTTCCCAACTTTGTAAACATTTTTGCTATTCTGTCTGAAATTTCACTGCCCCCAATATTTAATCTCTCCTTCCCTTGCTTATTTCCTCCTTATCATTTATCACTATCCAATATACTTATTTGTTTCACTTATTTATTTTGTTTTTAGCTTGTTTCCTCTGCTAAAATGTTAACTCCGTGAGGGCAGAAATTTTTTTCTGCTTCACTCATGGTGTACACTCTGGAACTAGGATAGTGCCAAGCATCCAGTAGGCGCTCAATGATTGTTTATTGGATGACAGTGAACTCTCTCCCCACTTCCTTCCCATTGCCAGGTAACCTAGCTAATTCCACGTCTATAGTGATTCTTGCTTCTGCCTCTCTCTTGTGCTGCTACCATTTTGATTCAACTGTCACTGTTCCTCAAAACTATCACAAGAGCTTGCCACCTACTGGCTAATGAAATCTGTGCGAGTTATTTCAAAAGGGGATAATAATAGTACAGACTCCTAGAAGTGTCAAAAAGCTTATGTATATGATGTAAGCATAGCATTTGACCCAGTGCCCAGACAGTACAAGCCCACAATGGATATTAACTATTTTCACCTGCTAGCCTGGGCTAGTTCTGGGATAGCTTTCTTGTCTTGCCCCCTGTCCCTTCCTGTACTTTGGCTCCAGTGGACCACTTGTGTTTCCCCCAAACCTGACACGAACCTTCAAGTTTTCCACATAACGGACAGCAGGGAATGAGAAACATGTAGGATCTGAGAATTCCTGTCTGACAGATTAAATATTGCTGGACTAGCTAGTCCCTGATTTGCATCAAAGGAAAGGAAAGCTGGAGAGTAGTTTTTTCACAGTACGTAAAAACCGTGAACACTATTTCGCGTGTTTTAGCTGGGTTCAGAAATTTCAGCTAACAGAACCATAGATTTTCAATATTTTCAATGAGGCTAAGAAAGAACATGTAGCCTACTTGTGATCACACAGTAAGATAGTAGCTACTCTGGTGAGAAGGCTTCTTTTCTTAACCTTGGCTATCTTTATATCACAACATACTGGCTATAAACCCCAGTCGTGTCTTAGAAAAGCTCATTTCCCATGCCCCAGCATATAATTCATTTAAATGCAGACACAGTTGAAGCTGTTAACTCTAAATGAACTCAGGCTGTAAGCTTTTTAGTTGAGAGGCAATGGCAGTTTATCAGGCACCTCTGTGAGCCCCACCGGATCCCTTAGTAGAGACACAGACAGATACCTAAATGTAGGTGATTTAGATCCAGCAAACTGCACGAAACCAGGAGCCAAACATGGCTACCTGGGTATACTTCAGCATTTACCTGGGCCGAGGCAGGAGACAAGACAGGAGACAAGCGTGAGAGACTGGAACCGCCAGATCATGCTCTTAGCAGTGGAGAATGGTGTTGGAGACTTCAAGATAGTCAGTGTTCTTGCCATTCTCTCATAAACTGAAAGTGCTTCTTATCGACACTGCCTGTTTCCTCTCAGAGGCGTGGCAAGACCTTCCTCTGCACTAAAAGTCCCAATTTTATTTTGTAAATTTGTTTACTTTTTTTCTAAGCTAAGTGCAAAAATCATGTGTGATGTGAATTGGAATCTTCACTACTGTCAAATTAAATTATAGTTACAACCTAAAAGTTGAGAGTTATGTTTTATTTGGCAGAAATTTTTAGGACTTCAGACCTGGGAGACAGCATCTCAAGTAACCCTGAGAGAACTGGTCCGAGAAGGTGGTGGGGAGGAGTTAGGCTATATAGCAATTTGCAACAAGGCGCAGGTAGTCCGAACATCAAAAGATTATTGTTACTTAAAGAAATATCTCAAGTTAATGAATTTAGTGCTTTTCTATGTATGGAAGATGCAAGAGCCTGGGCTTACTGAAATCATTCCATTCATATGCATCTTAGCCACCTGGGGCCAGCATCCTGCATTTGTTTACATCCTTGGTTCCTTGAAGTGAGTGGAGGCAGCATGATAGCTGTTGGACCACAGGTATTCTTCTCTTTCATGGTTGCACTGGAGGCTTGGAATCACTGATGACTGTGACATTCTTGTTTATTGATATGGCAGGAAACACTCCATTTCTTACTATCTATATCCTTTCTTCTTTTATTTTGATTCTTTTTTTTTTTTTTTATTGTGGTAAAACAACTGTCAACTACAAACTGGCACTTGCCATGGGCACTTGCTGTCTTCCTTTACAATGGTTAAACCATGTGTTGCTGCAGCTACTGATCTTCAACAGCTCCTGAAAGGAGTTCAGGGTAGAGAATAAAATGAGGCACTCTGTGCTCTGGGAAAAACTGGCAGGAAAGGTCTTCAAATAGTTAGGTTGCAAGAAGGGGGACCCCTTCCAGGGCTTGAAAGTGGGTTTTTGTCTAACACTCAGAAATGAATTGTCTGAGAAGACACATGAAGGGGCACCCAGGCAGAGAGCAGGAGGGGACGGGGACCTGAGAGGACTGCTCCGCCATGTGGCTTGCAGTCTTGGGTTTTACGGTGATGGAGTGAGTTTCTGGGTTGTTTCTGGCCAATCACTCTGATTCAGGGTCCATCCTGGTGGCACACACATTACTCAGCCAAGAAGGAAGTCAGTGAGAAGGATTCTGGGAGGTGGTAGGACACATGGCATCTCCTTTGACCTCTGCCAAACTCTTCTGGTTGGGGGTGGCTTACTAGTTCTGTATTCCTTACCAAACCTCCTGTTGTAAAATAACTCAAGCAAATGGTTCTTATGGTGCCTGGCCAGGGTAGGTGGTTTCAGTTGGTGTGTTTAGTCTAACAGATATTTTCAGGAGTCAATTTTATGAGCCCAATTCTTGTATCTAGAAAAACACTAAAATCCTTCCTGGTGACAACTGTTCCTTGATGTCAATCCAGGATTTTGGACTGACTCATTGAATCGACAAATACAATGAGCAGAAAGTTTCACCAGACTAGCAGAAACCTTCTGGGAAAATATGTGCTTGATTGCATGTATTTCTCCTTCACCAAAATCACATACATACCTACCTTCTCCCCCTACCTGTTTAGAACAGTTTCTCAGAGCTATCTGAGGTGCTGTCTCCTGGGCTGCAGTCCTCATTTTTGCACCAAATAAAACTTAACTTGCAACTCTCATGTTGTGCATTTTTTAAAGTTGATACAACCTAAATTATATATTGTGGTTATGTAATCCAAAACTTAACTGTTTTAACTGTCAGTTCAGTAACATTAAATAAAAACCGTGTTTTGCAACTGCCAACGTTATACATTTCCAAAATGTTTAATTACCTTCAATATTGTGATTCAACTGTATCATTCAGATGACTGTGGTCTTTGTCCACAGTTCCTGGCTCACAGCTCTCAAAATCTTCAAAATTTCCTGAGCTATTAGAATAATGCAAACATCCTTTGTTATACTATTTGGTCCCTTGTCTTCAATTTCTGAAATCACTTTTGTTGTTCAGTCACTAAGTCACATCCGAGTTTTTGTGACCCAATGGGCTAGAGCATGCCAGGCTTCCCTGTCCTTCAGTATTTTCTGGAGTTTGCCCAAACTCATGTCCATTGAGTCAGTGATGCCATTCAACCCCTTCTCCTCCTGCCCTCAAGTTTTTCCGGCATCAAGGTCTTTTCTGATGAACTGACTCTTCACATCAGGTGGCCAAAGCCTGAGGAAGTATTCATTCGAACTTCTGATATGTAGCTGGTAGGTCAAAAGCCCAAGTGACAGCCTGCACTCGTGATTGGTGTCTCAGGTGGTGGTGTGGGTGGGGGCTGTCTTGTAGGACTGAACCTGTAATCAAGCAGGACCCTACGGTGCCTTACCCAGACTCAACCTCCCATCCCATGTCTTCTGCCTGCCTCTTTTTTTTTTTTTTTTGGAGAAAAGTTTTATTCTCCAAGGCTTCCCCGAGTCACAAAAGATGAATTGATTGAATTACAAGAATTGATTGAATTGATGTGAACTGAAGTAACAATAACAGCAAAATTTTGGGCCAGGAAGACTGGTAATGAATCAAACTGTAAACCAGCCACAAAGCAGTCACAGAATGTTGAGCTCTTCCCTGAAGGACATAGATACAGTGTCTGATGCACATTCCTGAGTTGTCTTATGGATACTAAAACCCTCACCAAACTGAAGAAGCTCTAGGAAATCAGTCCTGATTGTTCATTGGAAAGACTAATGTTGAAGCTGAAACTCCAATATTTTGGCTACCTGATGCGAAGAGCTGACTCACTGGAAAAGACCCTGATGCTGGTAAAAATTGAAGGCAGGAGGAGAAGGGAATGACAGAGGATGAGATGGTTGGATAGCATCACCGAGTCTGGGGACTCGGTGGAGTATGAGGACTTATGATGTTAACACCTGTGACACCACCCTACTATTCACCATTAACCAGTCAGAATTATACAACATGTGACTCCCTTCCATCACTCTGCCCTTTAAGAAGGGTCCCTGAGAGCCAGGAGGGATATCAGGTTTTCTGAGCATCAGATGCCTGCACTCCTTGTTTGACATCTACAAAAAACATTGTACTTTCTNGTTAACACCTGTGACACCACCCTACTATTCACCATTAACCAGTCAGAATTATACAACATGTGACTCCCTTCCATCACTCTGCCCTTTAAGAAGGGTCCCTGAGAGCCAGGAGGGATATCAGGTTTTCTGAGCATCAGATGCCTGCACTCCTTGTTTGACATCTACAAAAAACATTGTACTTTCTTTCAGCTTAGCCCAGTATCAGTAGACTGGTTTACTTTGCACAGGTGAATGGACTGCAGTTTGGTTCGATAACAAACACTTAACTTATGGAACCTGATGTTATTTCTAGGCAGAGAGTGTCCAAATTGAGCTGTATTATAGGCTACCACTAATGGAATTATCCATTCAGTTCAGTTCAGTTGCTCAGTCGTGTCTGGCTTTTTGAGACTCCATGGCATGCCAGGTCTCACTGTCCATCACCAACCAACTCCTGGAGTTTACTCAAACTCATCTCCACTGAGTCGGTGATGCTATCCAACCATCTCATCCTCTGTTGTCCCCTTCTCCTCCCACCTTCAATTTT
>SJYA01000506.1:0-18537 GCA_006410615.1 Neotragus moschatus
TGGTTTCATCTTCCAAGATAGTAAACTGAAGCAATTCACATCCTTAGAAGAAATTTCTATACTAAGAGCACCATCAAATCACGCAATGTGTGATGTGTTGATTCCTACTGCATTCTCCTTTAGCTCACCCATTTGGCCAGTGCAATCACTAGATACGTCTTGGAGAATGACTATGAATTATTACAACATTAATCAAAGGTTATTGTATTTTCAACTGCTGTTCTAGATGTGCACATTTTTGGGGATAAAATAATCACAAACCTGGCACCTAGGTCTATTAAAAGATTTGCTGTAGGTCAAGCAAAAGCAATCCATCTATCTATCTGAAATTCCTAGCAAAGTAGTCNATGAATTATTACAACATTAATCAAAGGTTATTGTATTTTCAACTGCTGTTCTAGATGTGCACATTTTTGGGGATAAAATAATCACAAACCTGGCACCTAGGTCTATTAAAAGATTTGCTGTAGGTCAAGCAAAAGCAATCCATCTATCTATCTGAAATTCCTAGCAAAGTAGTCAGAACCAATTTGCCTTCATTTGAGAAGAATAGCAGTACACAGTCATGGTCTTACCACAAAGATTAGCCAATTCTTCTTCTGGCATAATATAACCCAGAAGGACATTAGTTATCTTAATGTCCTTAAAAAATAATGTTGGTTCATTTCTGAATTTGTTCCTATTGATTAACATCTCTCCTTCCTTTTAATAGGAATATTTAGACCATTTGCATTTAATATGATCATCAATATGATTGAATATCAGATATAACATTCTGACATTTTACCTTATTTGGTGGTGGATACTTTTGTATTCTTATAAATATTATTGAACACATTTCTAAGGGTGCAAGTAAGCTACATGGAAAGAGTTAAATATTTTTGAGTTTTACTTAAAATCTTTTTTAGGTGGGACAAGAGAAGCCTTGAGTAAAGGGAAATTATTGTTTAGATTGGATAAAAAAAGCAAGACTCAAGTTTATGTTTCCTACAAGACACCTGATACAAAAATAAAGACAGAAAATTGTGATTCCACTGTCCACTGGGGAACAGCAAACTTGTTGAAATTCTCAGAATAAAGTCTAATAATTAACTGAAAAAAATAAAAACACAATTAGATTAAAAGTTAATTGATGGGGAAAATATATCCTATTAATACTAATAAAAGTAAAGCTAGCAATATCAGCTAAAGCAGACTTCAGAGCAGGGACTCTAAGGGGATTTTCAAAGAGATAAAGGTGTCAATCAAGAGGATATAACGGCCCTAAATGTTTATGCACGTAGATTTTACAGAATGCATAAAGGATGGATGTTTTTCCAAAGAAGATATACAAATACAAGAGATATATGAAAAGGTGCTCAACCCGATGATTACTAATAATCAGGGAAAATGAAATCAAAATCACAGTGAGGTATTATCTCATAATAGTTAGAAATGTTGCTTTTGTGTAGTTGCTAAGTTGTGTCTGACTCTTTTGTGACTCCATGGACTGCAGTCCACCATGCTCCTCAGCCCATGGGATTTCCCAGGCAAGAATACTGGAATGAGTTGTCGTTTCCTTCTCCAGGGGATCTTCCCAACCCAAGGACTGACTTGCTGCTCTTGCATTGGCAGGCAAGTGCTTTCCACTGAGCCACTAGGGAGCCCATCTGTTGGAACAGCTATCATCAAAGAGGCAAGAGATAACAAGTGTAGGTAAAGATGTGGAGAGAAGGGAACCCTTGTGCACTCTTGGTGGGAAAGCAAATTGATACAGCCACTACGAAAAATAGTATAGAGGTTCCTCAAAAAAGTAGAAATAGAACTACCATGTTATTCAGTAATCCCACTTCTGAGTATATGGCCAAAGGGAATGAAAACAAGGTATCTAAGAAATATCTGTACTCCCTTATTCATTGCAGAATTATTCACGATAGCCAAGATAAAGAAACAACCTACATGTTCATCAGCTGATGAATGGATAAAGAAGATGTGGCATGTATAAACAGTAGAATATTATTCAATCATGCTAAACAGAGGTAAATGCTGTCAGAGATAAATGGTATCACTTATACATGGAATCTTAAAAAAAATGTTGATTAAGAGACAAGGAACACAAATTCACACTACCAACTAAGTTGATGCACAAAAAACTCAGCCCTACTAGGAACAGAAGGGCTGAAAACATAGTTAACAGAAAAAGACTGAATACTTTTCCAAAGGTCAGAAATGAGGATTTTTGCATTTATCACTTCCATATTGTTCTAAACGTCTTAGGTAATGCAATAAGGCAAGAAAAAAAAAAAAAAGGAACAGAAACATTAAAATGGGAGAAGTACAGTTCTCTTGATTGCAGATGGCATATAGAAAATCATACAGAAATTCTACCAAAAAAGCCACTAGACCAATTAGTGAGTTTAGCAAGGTTGCAGGATACAAGTTCAATACATAAAAATTAATTGTGTATCCACTCACTTGCACTGAATAAGTGGAAAGTGAAATTTAAATAATTTTAAAATTTAAGTCATTAAAACCTGTTATCATTTGAAATGACATCAAACATATGAAATTTTAGGGATAAATTTGACAAAAGATGTACAAGATCTGTTACAAAACATTTTTGAGAGAAACTGTAAGTTTCTTTTACAACTTTTATAAGAAACTGTAAACCTTCCTTCATATAAATGAAAGAAGAGGTTAAACTATATTCATGGATCAGAAGAATTAATATTATCATGTTGGTTCTCCCCAAATTGACCTATAGATTTATGCAATCTCAGTCTATCATCAGTCTTTGTGTGTGTGTGTGTAGTTGAAAAGCTGAATCTGAAATATGTATGGAAATACAAAGGATCTAAGATAGCCAAAATAACCTTGAAAAGGTTGAGTGAGTGACACCATCTTATTTCAAGACTTATTATAAACTGATGGTAATCAACATAATATAGAATTTGCATAAAGAAAAAAAATCAAGGCTGAGAGCTCAGAAATAGAGCCAGACTTATATAGTTAATAATTTTTGTTTTACAAAGGCACCAGTTTATTGGGAGAAAGAATAATCTGTTCAACAACTGAGCTGGAACAACTAGGTGGCCATATTTAATAAATCACCAACCCTAACCTTACCCAAATGCAAAAATTAAGTCAGCATGGGCTATATTAATTGTGAAAGTTAAAACTATTCAACTCTAGAAGAAAACATAGAAGAGAACCTCTGTGAATTACATTAGACAAGGGTTTATTATGATTGACATATTACTGAAATCACAATCCATCAAAGAAAAAAGATAAATTTGACTTCATTAAAATAAAGAACTTCTGTTCTTTGAAATATACTTCTAAGAGGATGATAAAACAAGTTACAAGTCAATAAAGAATGTTTTAAGACTTGACTTCTGGCTTTCTCACTGCTCTTGGTTGGAGTGTACATCCATACAAACTCTGATTGTACTAATTTGTCAATGTGTGTAAAAATGTTAAAATGTTTAGGGTATTATCCTGAGGAGAGAGTTGGGCAAACTCTCAAAGATATAAGCACAACAATATTAGTTGTATCAAATTACACTGGGTCCATTGGACCAAACTGGAAATAACCTAAATGTATGAAAGTGTTAGTTGCTCAGTCATGTCTGATTCTTTGCTACACCATGGACAATAGTCCACCAGGCTCCTCTGTCCATGGAATTCTCCAGACAAGAATACTGGAGTGGGTTGCCATTCCCTTCTCCAGGGGATCTTCCTGACCCAGGGATTAAACCTGGGTCTCCCTCATTGCAGGCAGATTTTTTTACTGTCTGAGACATCAGGGAAACCTAAATGAATAGTTATCTATAAATTATGACATATGCAATCAATAAATAGTAAGTAATCAGAAAATTATGATGTATATTTGCTTTCTTTGATGTGGAAATGTGCCTGTTATACATTGAAAAAGAAGTCGTACCTATGACTGATTCATGTTGATATATGGCAGAAATTAACACAATATTGTAAAGCAATTATCCTTCCATAAAAATTTTAAAAGTCACAAATCATCATATATATAATGAGTAATTTATGTACATACATAATATTCACTTATACACGCATATGAATAGAGAACAGTCTGGAGAGACGTGTGCTGAAATATCAAGAAAGGTGATTTCTGAGCAGTGAACCTGAGATAATTTCTGCTCTCTTTTTTACACCGTTCTCAACATTTGATTTTTCTAAAACAAAAAAGCTTGATGGTTTTCTTACTTTCTGAACTCAAGTCTTTCCAAAGATCTCAGACTATGAGAGCTGGAAATGACTCTTGGGATCTCTCTCACTCACTGTTTCCGTTGTTGCCGTAAGTCATGGTTTAAGTTCTTCTTACCTGCAACCTTCCTATGACTACACAAGTCCCTCCTTTCCCTTCACACCAGCGGCTGAATCCCTTATATCTCCAAACATCTATTCCATTTTGACTCTGCTGATTATAAAGCTAGACCCAGTTCCAACTTCTAACAGTCAAGTCACCTACATAGTGTTTTGCACGTTGGTGTTTTCTGCACACTGTATCAGGCTGTGAGATCAGGTTACATTTCCTGTCCATGCTTACCACATAGCAGTCTGGTTGGTGATAATGTGCTGGTAGACCAATTTTCCTCTGTGACTTCCTTCCTTTATTTCTAACCTTCTCCCTAATAACCTCATTTAGGCCTGTGAAAGCATGGAAGTTGGTATCCTGCGATTATAGCTCAGCAAAGAAGAAAGGGTAGTTCTCTAAGAAGCAAAATGCAAGAGTCCACATATCGGGATCTACTGCCAAGCCCAGTGCTTGGAAGGTCCCTGCTTGGGCCCTTTAAAGAGTTCCAAAAGGATCACCTTGAGCATTAGAACTAGGGACACTGGTAAGAAAGGCAGGATAACAATATATTAACAGCTTGATCTTGGACTTCTTAGTTAATAAGAAGCTCCATTCCATTTCCCACAAAATAGAGATATATCACCTACCAAGGATGGCTTTCCAAAGCATAAATAATTGGTGTAACATGCTTAGCACAATTTTTGGCTCATGGAAAGCACTTTCATAGTGGCTCTTGTTGCACTGATGTAGAAAAACAGGCTAACACTTGTGTTGTAGATAATTTTGACTTTGCTCACACAGGGTGTATACTGGAATATGAATTGCTTTGTGACCTTCTCAGAGGAATCTTTCCTGAACCCAACCTAAGGTAGACTCTGCCCTTGCTGAAATGTGCCTCTGATTTGTTTTCACTTTATTGGCTCCTCTCACTGGAATGTCATTTCATGAGGGCAGGACTAGTGTCTGTACTATTTATCACTATTTCACCAATGCATAGGACCGTACCTAGAACATAGTGGGCACTCAGTGTGTGCTGTTGAATGAATGAATGATGGTTTTAGTCACCCTCCAAGTCCTATCTTCCATGTAGGCTCTTGACCCCTTGATGAGTGAATCATTCCTTTTTCTCAGTTCCTATCATGCCCAACGTAAGTCATCAGTTATCATACAGGGTCCATTTACTTCTCTATTTTTCCCTCTAGACTCTGAGGTGTATTGAAGGCATTAACTGAGTATCTACTATAGCGCTTGACGTGAAAGTGCAAGTTTAGTCACTGAGTCGTGTCCGACTCTTTGCAACCTCATGGACCGTAGCCTACCAGGCTCCTCTGTCCATGGGGTTTTCCAGGCAAGAGTACTGGAGTGGGCTGCCATTGCCTTCTCCAGAGGATCTTCCTGACCCAGGGATTGAACCCAGGTCTCCCACATTGTAGGCAGATGCTTTACCATCTGAGCCACCAGCCAAGTCCTTGACATGGGAGACTTTAAAAAATTGTTGAACAATTACAATTGAATGCTCTAATACTGATGTGATAAAATTTCATGAGAACTATGAAAGGAGCCAAAAGGGTTTTGAGGGGGCTATTTGATCTGAGCCTTAAGGCTGAGGGTGCCTGAAATTTTGTTTGCCGACATGGGTAGGGAAGAGGGTGACCCTTGATCAAGAGCAGGTGTCTAATAGATATTTATTGCTGCCTCTCCATTTGATTTGTTATTATTATTCATATTCAACTTTTTTGATTTTTTGCTTTGGATGAATATTTAAGTTAGCATGATGTACCACAGGGCAGTTGTGCGTAAATGTCAATTATTAAAGAGAATCCCAGTACAGGCTAGATTACCTAGGCTGAAATCTTGACTGAGGTCCCTCCTATCTATTTCACATACTTGGCACCTCCTTTTAAAAATTTTTTAAATGTTTTACTCTTGTATTTTGGCTATGCTGAGTCTCCTTTGCTTTCACGTGGGCCTTTTCGAGTTGTGGTAAGCGGGGTTGCTCTTGGCTGTGGTGCCCAGTCTTCTCGCTGCGGCACTTTCCCCTCCTGCAGAGCACAGACTCTAGGCGCACGGGCTCAGCGGTCGTGGTGCAGGGTTTAATTGCTCCACGGCATGTGGAATCTTCCTGGACCGGGGATCAAACTCACGTTTCCTGCATTGGCAGGCAGATTCTCATCCACTGTGTCACCAAGGAAGTCCCCCTTGCGCCTTCTTCTAATTTCCATTCCCACTGCTTGCCCCACCATAGCAAGTTCCTCACCACCTCCCATCTAAAGACACAGCAGTCTCTACTGCCATCATTCTCTGCCAGCTTCAGTATATTGTCCTTATTAGACTGAAGTTCCCCAAACTCAGTACCAGTCTTGTCATTTCCCTTCTCAGAAACCATCCATATTTCCCCATCAACTACAGAGTCATTCTTTTAAGACCCATAATATTACGCCAAACTGACTTTGATTTGTTTCCAAACTACCTTTCTAGAACCCTGTGTGATTCCTATATGCTTTAAAATATCCCTTTTCTGGACCTATGTTCCTGCCTTTCCCCCAACCTACAATGCCTTCCATCTCATTTCGGTGTAACTAAATCTAATCCACTCTTTTAAATCCCAACTCAAATACCACCTCCTCTAAGAAGATCATTTCCTCTGATTTCAAATTTGTATAAAACTGTCTCTTCTGAAATTTATACTTTACCCTTTATTTTATTTATTTGCATGTTGAAAAAATAGCAAGTTGCCTATTGGAATCACCTTAGAATCCCCCAGGGCCTTAGCACAGTGTTTGCATAGATAATAGGGACTCATTACATTTTTATAAACATTTTTTAAAATTACCAAGATCTACTCTACCTTACCTTCACTTTTCTGTAAAATGAGCTAATAGCTACCTCTCAGGATTGCTTCAAATATTAAATTAATTCTGTAAAATATGTGGGTTTTTTTTCCTTTCTTTTTTCTTTCTTTTGGCTGCTCTGTGTGGTTTGTGGGGTCTCAGTTTCTCGACCAGGGACTGAACTCAGATGTAACAAGAAAAATATTATTTTACTATGCATTGTATAAAGTTAGATAATGAATTAAGATGCACATGGTCTAGAAGTTCTGCTTACTGGTAAAGAGTTTTTTTCTAATTGACATTTTAAATAATAATGATTATAATAACAACATGTTTGAATGTTTGGAAAATACTTTCTTATAATATTCTCATTTAAATCTTTATAACAATCCAGTGATGTGATTAGCATGATGCGATTAGAATTATTCCCTCCTTAATGATAGAAATGCAGGGCTCAAAAAAAAAAAAAAGAAAAAGAAATGCAGGGCTCAGAGCTTTAACTAGACTACTAAGGAATGTTAAACTCATACTGTGCTTCTTTTGTTTATCATTCATTCATTTAATAAATATTTACATGCAAAAAAAATTAAAAAAATAAAATTACCAAAGTAATGTCTGCACATATCAACCATTTAAACAGTGAGAAAAAGTTTTCAAATAAGAAGAGTGAATCCACAAGCTTTTCTTCCCCATTTATTCCTCCTAAATTTCCCAGCTGTAACCAATATTGTGAATTTCTTATATACATTTCAAAAACTGTTTATGGATATACAGGGATATAGGCATACTTTTTTTTTTTTTACACAAATGGGATCATACCTAATATCTTGCCTTTTTCACACAATAGATCTTGGAATTTTTTCCATATTATATATGGTTTTACTCAATCTTGTTAATGCCAATTTGCACATAAGTATAAGATACGTTTTTATTAATGAGATTTGGGGTCAAATATTAGGCTTTCCCAATGGCTCAGCGGTTAAGAATCTGCCTGCAGTGCAGAAGCAACAGGAGCTACAGGTTCAATCCCCCAATAATGAAGACCCTCTGGAGAAGGGAATGGCTACCCACTCCAGTGTTCTTGCCTGGAGAATCCAATGGACAGAGGAACCTGGCGGCCTACAGTCCGTGGGGACGCAAAGATTTGGACACAACTTAGTGGCTGAATAGAAAGCGAAACAAAGTGAAAGTGAAGTCGCTCAGTCGTGTCCGACTCTCTGCGACCCTATGGGCTGTAGCCCACCAGGCTCCTCCCTCCATGGAATTTTCCAGGCAAAAGTACTGGAGAGGGTTGCCATTGCCTTCCCAGGGGATCTTCCTGACCCAGGGATTGAACCCGGGTCTCCCACATTGTAGGCTGGCTCTTACCACTTTTACTGTCTGAACCAGCAGGGAAGCCCAGGGACTGAATGACAACCATTGAAAGAAGTTGCATTTAGCAAGTGTAAGCACTATTACTTCCCAAAATTGAATTTCTTCTGGGTATTTTAAGTGCTAGTTCTGGACCACTGAATTGGTAAAAATGGTATCACACATTATTCTTTTGTGTTTTTTTAGCTATCTAATATTTTCTTATTCTTTCTTTTTCATATTCCATTTCAGAGAATCTCCTCCTCTTGCACTTTGTCTAGTTTCCTACTGTTTTTTAAGAGCTCTTCCATGTTAACGCAGTTTTGATTTTCTTTGTCGTTAACAGTTTTTTGTTGTTGTTCTTGTTATAATGGTCAGATTTAGCCATCTGTTCCTTTTCCTCTTCTGGTTTCATGTCTTGTTAGAAAGGCTTTCTCAATTCCAGAAATATTTTTTTAATAGTTCATGTTTTCTTTTCATATACATGGTTTCATTTAGAAAAAAGAAGTTCTGTATTAGGACCACTTTGAATTAACTTTAAGAAGTTAGAAAGGGATTCAGGTTATTTTTCAGAGTGACCACCAGCCAAGTGTTCCAACACAATTAATTATCATTCACCTTTTCCTCACTAATTCGAGGTGATCTTTTAAATATAAAGTAAATTCCATATGTATTTCGCTTTATTTCTGCCAGACTCTATATTCCAAATATTTAATTGATCTCTCAGTACCAAACTCTTTTAATTATTGCAGTAATTACTGCAGTAATATATTTTAGTATTTGGTAAAGCTAGTCCCCCTTCTTTTAATAAAAAACTTTTCTGGCTCTCTGGCAGGTTCCCTGTGTTTCATTTCCCATCTGGATAAACTTTACTATCTTTGAAGAGAAAATTTAAGATTCTGTTGATTTTTTTTACTGAAAAAATGAATTTATAGGTTAATTATGGTGAACTGGTAAGCTTCCAAATTGGAAGCTTTCATTTACGTCTTTCATTTAAGTCTTCTAGTAAGCTCCCCAGTGGATACCTAAGTTTGCACATTTCATATTATGTTTATTTCTAGGTGTTATTAATTATTGCTGATGAAATGAGGTGGTGTATTATATTTTCTTACTAGTTATTATTTCAGTATGGAAGCTGTTGATTTTTAGATTTCAATTATGAAAGCTGATATCCCTACTGAATTTCTTAAAGATTTTAGTAGTTATTTTTTTTTTCAGTTAAATCTAGATTTCAAAGGTATAAAGTCATGTCAACTGTAAATAATAATTTTACATCTTCCTTTTCAATTTTTACATTTATTTCTTTTGATTAATTACACTTGCTGATATCTCCTGGAAAAGGTTACATAGTAGTGCTTACAATCACTTTGGCTCATTCATGATTTTAGGATAATTCTTCTAGGGCTTCATCTGGTGTTAAGGAAGCATCTGTCTAGCTATATATGGTTAGGAGTGTGTAAGTGAGTTTGCATGCATGTGCACACGTGAGTATGTGTTTAATTGAGGGGTAGATGCTGGATTTTATTTAATACCATTTAAGCAAATTTGAATGAGTTATACAGTTTGCAACCTCTGACCTATTAATACACAATTAAACTAATAATTTTCCTGACATGGAACCATCGTTGATTTCTTAGATTGGACCATAGTGTATTTTAGCATAGTGTATTTTCTGCTTTAATGTTTTACTGGCTTCTATTTTATTAGTAGTTTATTGAAAATTGATAGTAAATGAAATTTAAATTGGTCTGTAGCTTTCTTGTGTTTGTGTGTCTTTTTTTGAAAAAAAAAAAAAGTTTTACCTTCATACACAGAAATTGAGAAAAATCAGTAGAAAGAAGACAACAACTCAAGCTAAAAATGGGTAAAGGATATGATGATGCAATTCTCAAAAGAGAAGTTAGTGATGGCTAAAAAATACATGAAAGCACTCTCAACATCACTTGTAACTTGAATTCAAACTGCTAAAACCTGAAGGCTGCCTTTCTTACATCTGGATTCCTGGTGTCACATAAATAAAGGACATTCTTGTCTATTCTGTCAGTAATGGCACTCTTTTTTCTCCAGTTCTAAGAAGCACTGAAGCTTATCCTTGGAGACACTTGGGTTTTAATTCTTGTAAAAGGTAAAGAAAAAGTTCAGTGGTCTCCACAAACAGGAGAATCCTTTAAAGATACTAGACTTCCCCTGATATCTGTTTAAGATTGGTTTCTAAACTGGGCTAAGCAACTTCCTTCAGCAGTGTGGCTCTGGTACGCTGGCTTAAAGTTTCACATGGAACTCAGCTTCTTTAAAAACACCAGATGTGTTATAACACAAGCAAGTTGTTGCACACACCCCAGGGTCTGTTTCTACAGCGACAAAATGGTGGCTTGCCTTGACAGACTACAGGCAGGATGAAGGGAAATAATGTCTGCTGAAGCCTTTTACAAAATGTAACGAAGCTTGAAATGTTATTAATATCTTAAAAGTCACAAGCGGAGCCAGCCATGTAAACACTTGGCTTCTCAGGTTAAAATTTCATGTTTTCCATACTAAATAAATCAGCCTTGATAGGAGAGGAATTTTCTCACATGGCTGCCTTCCTCCTCTCTGCTTCCTTCCTATATTGCCTGAAGCCTTATCCTCCCACCACCCCCACTTCTGCTGCTCCAGAGTCTGTGTGTGGAGAGAAGGAAAGGTGGAGGAGCTTAGACAGACATGTTCCTTCCATTTCCTCGTGGCAGTGTCTAGCTGTGTCTCACTCTGCTCATCTGGGCTGCAGAGTCAGTGAGGCCCAGTTTCTTTTCCACCTGGTTATCAGGCCTACACTTAACATATGCGTGGAAGGTGAGGCTACTCACGAGACACAGAGGCACAGGACTCCGGGCAGAGACTCGCTGTCTCTTAGCAGATAGTTGCCATCCACTCCTTCCTTGAGCAGCAGGGTCTCACAGTCTTTCTTGGACAGAGGGCCATGGTAATAAGGCAGATCCATGGGGAGCCCTCCGGTACCCCAAGTCGAGGGACAAATCTGAGGAGAGAATTGGAGGCAGCTGGCCTAAATGGGGCCTGTGGAAATACTCCTTCTTGCTCTGGCTCGTAGGAGTGAGATAAGTTATTCTGTGGGACTCAGATAGCTTCACAAGATTCAGGAAATGAGAGAGGTGGGGTGATGAAGTGACCAAGACACTTCAACCTATAAGTGGCCTGAGTATGACTCACGGAAGTGGGTTAAACTATGTCTGAAATACACAGTGGAATCAACAATGTCTGTGGTTCAAGCTCAATGCTGAACTCAAGCTCCTCAGAACTGGTTGCAGCTGTCCTTGTATTTCACCCTAAGTCACCAGTCTTCTGCTTCTCTGGCTCGTGGCATCCCTTCTAGGGATGCTTTTGGCTGAAAGGGAATCCCATGTCCTGCTGAAGCCACCCATGGGTATACTGTGCTCAGCTCAGAACAGGTGCTCAAAAAAGTGTACAGATGCTGAATGAATCCAGGTATATCCAGAGGAAGTGGAACAGTCGAGAAGGTAGGACATCCATGGATCAAATGACATGGGAAATGTAAGACAGTGAGGGGAACAGGAAGCACTGGGCACTGTGGGGGAGGCTGGTCTGGGGGGAGCATCGCCTGGCTAGGGCACCTAGCCGCTGGTGAACAAAGGCCGTTTTTAACACCTTCTAGCATCAAGCCTTTTGGGGAGGGAGCTGGTGTACATGGGCGGGAGATCTGGATATGCACATTAGTGTAGGAATGTTTCTCTACCTGGAAGAAAAGAACATATTAGGCTTTGATTTGAAAAACCTCAGGTCCTTTGAGGTTTCCATCCTTCGGAGCATCAGTAATGTTCCTTATAAAGAAAGACCAAAAAAAAGTCTGTCCAGCCCAGGACACTTAGCTACCCTTGTGTTGACAAGAAAAATCTTTTCCACTGACATTCTTGGAAAAGACTGTTTCTGTTATCTGAGGATCAGAATTAATCCTAAATGTAATTTCTAAGACCATTTTCCCTGTTGACATACAATTGACATGTAACATTGTAAAAATTTGAGGTATAACCATTTAATTTCCTATTTGCAAATGATTACTACCATAACATTAGCTAACATGGCCATCTTGTCACATGCTTACTATTTCTTTATTGTTGTGAGGACATTTAAGATCTACTCTTGTAGCAACTTTCATGTAGTATTACTCCTTGTAATCACCATGCTGCACTTCAGATTCCCAAAATGTATTCATCATTTCCTCCAAGGCTTTTTGAGGAACTAAACCATCCTACATAGTATTATTTCTTATGTTCAAGTAAATT
This sequence comes from Neotragus moschatus, assembly GCA_006410615.1. NCBI lineage: Eukaryota > Metazoa > Chordata > Mammalia > Artiodactyla > Bovidae > Neotragus > Neotragus moschatus. Next base: position 12,786 of record SJYA01000506.1, read on the forward strand.
TTTATTTACAAAAAGAGGCAATAGAAAGATTTGGGGCTCTAGCTGCAGTTTGTCAATCCTTCATTTAGAGTAGTCATTTTAACTGAGCATGACTGCCTCAGTTCAGTTCAGTCACTCAGCCATATCTGAATTTTTGCAACCCCATGGACTGCAGCATGCCAGGTTTCCCTGTCGGTCACCAACTCCCGAGCTTGCTCAGACTCATGTCCATTGAGTTGACGATGCCATCCAACCATCTCATCCTCTGTTGTCCCCTTCTCCCCCTGCCTTCAATCTTTCCCAGCATCAGGGTCTTTTCCAATGAGTCAGTTCTTCCCATTGGGTGGCCAAAGTATTGGAGTTTCAGCTTTAGCATAAGCCCTTCCAATGAATATTCAAGACTGATTTCCTTTATGATTGACTGGTTGGATCTCCTTGCAGTCCAAGGAACTCTCAAGAGTCTTCTCCAACTCCACAGTTCAAAAGCATCAATTCTTCAGTGCTCAGCTTTCTTTATAGTCCAACTCTCACATCCATACAGGACTCCTGGAAAAACCATACCATTGACTAGACAGACTTCTGTTGGCAAAGTAATGTCTCTGCTTTTTAAAACTCTTTCTAGGTTGGTCATAGCTTTTCTTCCAAGGAGCAAGTGTCTTTTAATTTCATGGCTGCAGTCACCATCTGCGGGTGAATTTGGAGCCCAAGAAAATAAGTCTGTAACTGTTTCTCCATCTATTTGCCATGAAGTGATGGGATAGAACATCATGCTCTTCGTTTTCTGAATGTTGAGTTTTAAGCCAGCTTTTTTTACCCTCCTTTTTCTTGACTGAAGAGTCAAGAGGCTCTTCAGTTCCTTTCTGCTTTCTGCCTTAAGGGTCGAGTCATCTGCATATCTGAGGTTATTGATATTTCTCCCAGTACTTTTGTTTTCAGCTTGTGCTTCATCCAGCCTGGAAATTTTGCATGATGTACTCTGCATATAAGTTAAATAAGCAGGGTGTCATTATACAGCCTTCACATACTCCTTTCCAAATTTGGAACCAGTCCATGTCCAGTTCTAACTGTTGCTTCTTGACCTACAAACAGATTTCTCAGGAGGCAGGTCAGCTGGTCTAGTATTCCTGTCTCATGAAGAATTTTCCACATTTTGTTGTGATTCACACAGTCAAAGGCTTTGGCATAGTCAATAAAGCAGAAGTAGATGAGCTCTCTTGCTTTTTCAATGATCTACTGGATGTTGGCAATTTGATCTCTAGTGCCCCTGCCTTTTCTAAATCTAGCTTGAACATCTGGAAGTTCTTGGTTCCTGTACTGTTGAAGCCTTGCTTGGAGAATTTTGAGCATTATTTTGCTAGTATGTGAGATGAGTGCAATTGTGCAGTAGTTTGAGCATTCTTTGGCATTGCCTTTCTTTGGGATTGGAATGAAAACTGACCCTTTCCAGTCCTGTGGCCACTGCTGAGTTTTCCAAATTTGCTGGCATATTGAGTGCAGCACTTTCATAGCATCATCTTTTAGGATTTGAAATAGCTCAGCTGGAATTCCATCACCTCCACTAGCTTTGTTTATAGTAATGCTTCCTAAGGTCCACTTGACTTTGCACTCCAGGATGTCTGGCTGTAGGTGACTGATCACACCATCGTGGTTATCTGGGTCATGAAGGTCTTTTTTGTACAGTTCTTCTGTGTATTCTTGCCACCTCTTCTTTGTATCTTCTGCTTCAGTTAGGTCTGTACCATTTCTGTCCTTTATTGTGCCAATCTTTGTATGAAATTTTCCTTTGGTATCTCTAATTTTCTTGAAGAGATCTCTAATCTTTCCCATTTTATTGTGTTCCTCTATTTCTTTGCATTGATCACTGAAGAAGGCTTTCTTATCTCTCCTTGCTATTCTTTGGAACACTGCATTCAGATGGGTTTATCTTTCCTTTTCTCCTTTGCCTTTAGCTTCTCTTCATTTCTCAGCTATCTGTAAGGCCTCCTCAGACAACCATTTTGCCATTTTGCATTTCTTTTTCTTGGAGATGGTTTTGATCACTGCCTCCTGTACAATTTTACGAACGTCTGTCTGTAGTTCTTCAGGTACTCTATCAGATCTAATCCCTTCAATCTGTTTGTCACTTCTACTGTATAATCATAAGGGATTTGATTTAAGTCATACCTGAATGTCCTACTGGTTTCCCTACTTTCTTCAATTTAAGCCTGAATTTTACAATAAAGAGTTCATGATCTGAGTCACAGTCAGCTCCCAGTCTTGTTTTTACTCGCTGTACAGAGCTTCTCCATCTTTAGCTGCATAGAATATTATCAATCAAGAATCAAAAATCTCTTAGAAGAAATGGAGTAGCCCTCTTAGTCAACAAAAGCATCCACAATGCAGTGCTTGGGTGCAGTTTCAAAAATGATAGAATGATCTGTGTTCATTTCCAAGGCAAATCATTCAATATCACAGGTACTTATTACCCAGTAATGTGCATCCTCCTGTGAAAAGTGCCCTTACCCCTTATAATCTTGGACATCTTAGGAATTTGGCACATCCAGATATGTGTTGTGTGCTATGCTTAGTTGTTCAGCCGTGTCCGACCCACCAGGCTCCTCTGTTCGTGGGGCTTCTCTAGGCAAGAATACTGGAGTGGGTTGCCCTGCCCTCCTCTAGAGGATCTTCCCAACCCAGGGATCAAACCTAGGTCTCCCACATGGCACGTGGATTCTTCACCCTCTGAGCCACCAGGGAAGCCCAGGAATACTGGAGTGGGTAGCCCATCCCTTCTCCAGGGGAACTTCCTGATGCCAGAATCAAACCCAGGTCCCCCCTATTGCAGGTGGGGTCTTTACCAGCTGAACTACCAGGGAAGCCCCATCTACGTATGGTGCCGTTTTAAAATAAAGTGAATTCATAGCAAGCTTGAGGATCATTAAGGTTTACAGATCAGGAGACTATTGCCGGAAAAAACCCACCTTATTTCTCACAATTCCCAAGAGGAGGGGGCACGTGGAAAAGCACAGGTCACAGGTGCAAGAGCACGTAAGGGGGGCGGGGACAGGGAAGCGCTCTGAAGCTGTAACCTCTATTGTGGTTTCCCTGGGAAGGACTAGGCGAGGCAGGGTCAGCAGGTCTAGAATTGGCTAGTTTGAACCATTTCAGTGGGCTCCGGAATGTGGAGCCTCTTCCTAATTTTCTGGTACCTGGCCCTGTGTGATTCAAACTGGTGGCTGGGAGTATGAGATAATGGAGGCTGGTCAGGAGGCTGGGCCTCCCTCATAGCTCAGTTGGTAAATCATCTGCCTGCAATGCAGGAGGCCTGGATTCGATTCCTGGGTCAGGAAGGTTCCCTGGAGAATTAAATGGCAACCCATTCCAGTATTTTTTCCTGGAGAATCTCACGGACAGAGGAGCCTGGCAGGCTACAGTCCACAGGATCGCAAAAGCTGGACACAACTTAGTGATAAACCACCAGGAGGACAGGCTCTGGACAAATGCTTTGCAGTTGTGAAATGGGTTGAGCTGTTTAGTAGTTCTAGGAATTCGCTAGCCCTGGGCAGGGCAGTCTACAGAGGCTCAGCAAACCAATTTGACTAACCTCAGGTGGTGAATGGTCAGGATGGTTAGTCCTCAGAGATTTTCTGCTCACATGATCCCTGGCTTAATAAATTTAACTAATTAATGTCCACTCAAATGTACTAATGGCAGAAGTCTAAGGGGTTTCTCCCAAATAGAAAACATTTTTCTTGGGGACTTCAGGGACAATGCAGCTGCTGGATTGGCTAATGTAGGAATAATTCCAGAGATGTATAACACAGCTTGCAGTGAACCCTCCCCAACACTTGACATTTAGGTAGAGTTACCTCAATTCCCCAGGTCCATGCCCTGGGAAAATGTCTTCATTGTTTCTGTAAATTCCTGTTGTTGTTCAGTCACTCAGTTGTGTCCCACTCTTTGCAACCCCATGGACTGCAGCATGCCAGGCTTCCCTGTCCTTCACTAACTCCCAGAGTTTGCTCAAATTCATGTCCATTGAGTCAATGATGCCCTCCAACCATTTCATCCTCCCCCGCCTTCTCCTCCTGCCCTCAATCTTTCCCAGCATAAGGGTCTTTTCTAATGAGTCTTTGCATGAGATGGCCAAAGTTTCGGAGTTTCAACTTCAACATCAGCCCTTCCAATGAATATTCAGGTTGCTTTCCTTTAGGATTGACTGGTTTGATCTCCCTGCTGTCCAAGGGACCCTCAAGAGTGTTCTCCAGCAGCACAATTCAAAAGTATCAATTCTTTGATGCTCAGCTTTCTTTATGGTCCAGCTCTCACATCTGTACATGACTATTGGGAAAACCACAGCTCTGACTACATGGACCTTTGTTGACGAAGTGATATCTCTGCTTCTTAATATGCTGTCTAGGTTTGTCATATCTTTTTTTTTTCCTTGTAGCAAGTGTCTCTTAATTTCAGGGCTTTGGTCACTGTCCACAGTGATTTTGGAGCCCAAATCAACTTATTTATTTTCTTAAATAAAGTCTGTCACTGTTTCTACTTTTTCCCCATCTATTTGCCATTAAGTGATGGGATTCGATGCCATGAAGCCCTGTAAATTCCTAGAGACATACTTTCTCCTCTGCTGCAAGTTCCTGTGCTCATATCTCTCCTAACACTGCCATGTAGACTTAGAGAACAGTCAGTTCAGTTCAGTTCAGTCACTCAATTGTCCGATTCTTTTCAATCTCATAGACTGCAGCAGGCCAGATTTCCCCATCCATCACCAACTCCTGGAGCAGAGAGCAACACGTTTTCTAATGGCTTTCCCTGTCAAAATTAACATCTGCTCATAAGGAAGGATTGTCAACATACTGTATAGCAGACAGAGCTCTACTTAATGCACTGTGGTGACTTGAACACAAGGAAGTTCAAAAGGGAGGGGAAGGGTGTATATGTGTGGCTGATTCATTTTACTGCACGGTAGAAACTAGCACAACATTGTAAAGCAACTATAGGCCAATAAAAATTGGTTTTTATTTAATTATTTATTTTTGGCTGGGCTGAATCTTCACTGCCTTTCTCTAGTTATGAAGGGAGCACTCCGTTCCCTGTGCTGTCCCAAAGCTGTGTGGGCTTTTCTCTAGTTGTGGCGAGCTGGGGCTGCTTGCTAGTTGCTGTGTGCAGGCTTCTTACTGTGGTGGTTCCTCTTGTTGAGGAGCACAGGTTCTAGGAAACACAGGCTTCAGCAGTTGTGGTGCCTGGGCTCAGTGGCTGTGATACCCAGGCTGTAGAACACAGGCTCAATAGTTGAGGAGCACAGGCTTAGTTGCTCTGCAGCGTATAGGATCCTCCCAGATTGTCCCGTGTCTCCTGCACCAGCAGACGGATTCTTTACTACTGAGTCACCAGGGAAGCCCCCAAATAAAATTTTAAAAATGCTTCTAAAAGGATTGGTGAGCAAAGTAGAATTTACAGAAGAGTTGCCACAGTGGCAGTAGAGGAGGAGAGATTTGCCTTGCACTTTCCACAACAAGCAACTTACAAATATGTTTAGACATTCTGACCCTCCAGAGTGACTTTTCAACCAACCAACACCCCAGGAACTTTCTTTGACACCCTTACTCCTTTGCCACAAGCAGAATCTTGTCATATCTCCCTTCTGTGTATACCATGATATACAAATTAATCAAATGAACAAGCAGACAAAAACACAACATAAAAAGAGACAAGAAGACTTGAACGCAGGCGGCTGCGGAGCCGGCTCACTTGAGCGCGGCCGAGAGGAACCACCCCGCGTCCA
>SJYA01000507.1:0-66859 GCA_006410615.1 Neotragus moschatus
GGCCTGTAGTGTCCAGCAGCACACCAGAGGGGCTCTCAAGTATTCCCCATGCCCCAGGAGGAGTCTTCAGGAGTTCTAGGCCAAAGGAAATGCCTGCAAATCACTACATTTTCTGAAGCTGTGTAACTTCCCCATAATTATTTTTGTAACGCCCCTTGTTTCCCCCTATGGAATAGGAATAAAAGTCTTAACACAAAAGGTTAGTTTTTAACAAAATGTGCTTGCTTTAACACAGCAAGGAAGGGAGTTTCTGGGGAGCCGGTGCTCCTTCCCATCTGCAGGAAGCGGGTGCTCAGAGGCGGAGGAGCCTGTGGTTGGGGAAAGGAAGAACACAGGGGAGGAGACTGGTTTGAGATGAGGAAGAACTCCTGGGCTCACCAAGACACACGGGCTGTGTTTGCTGCGCCAGACACCACCACCCCAAATGTGCCGGTGCCACTGAGCGGGGGGAGGACAACATGCCAGGGCTGTGCAGGCCCCACTGCAGAGCCCGGGCTGCTGCTCACAAAGCATCAGCGCCACAAGACACAGGCCTGTCTTGTCTGCAGCTGTGTAACACCCAGGCCTAGGCTACTGATACAAGGCAGATACTCAGTAAATATCTGTAGAATGAATGACTGAATGGAAAAGAAATCACAGAGGCCGCTGCCTCCTCTTTGGGGCTCCTGTGGGATGGGAGGTTCCTGTGTTTGATGCGGGAACCTCAGTCAAGGAGCATTTGCTGAGCACACACACTGCATAATACAATATGCAAAGCGGCTGACATTCACTACCATGCCTTAGTCACAACCACCCCATAAAGCTGACTCTACTGTTCCTATGCAACTGGTGAGGAAACAGGTTTAGCAAGGTTAAGTGACTTGCTCAATTCAGACTGGGAGGTGACAGAAATGGCCCTCAATCCCCAGTCAGTCTAGACACAGCGGCAGTGCCAGGCTGCCCCTGCTCAGAGCATCTCTCACTCCGTCTGCCCTAGTTCTCTGCCTGCCCTCTGGTCTCCCTAGGCTTGGTCTCTGTTGCCCTGGCCCCAAAGACCAGGTTCTTCAGTCAAGGGCCACAGGATGTATGAGCCTCTGGCCGAGGTTTCTCAGTGAGCCCGTGGGAGCAGAGCGGACAGGGCGGGGCAGCCTGACTCACCATGCGGAACTGGGCCTGAGCCTGCTGCAGCAGGCTCTCCTGCTCGGACTGCGCGGTGCTGACAAAGATGCCGACCTCTGCATTGAACTGCAGGATACTGCCTTGCAGGCGGGCAACGAAGTGGCCAAAGCTGCGTATGTAGCAGATCCGCACGACTGTCTGTAGAAACACGGGAGCCAGCCTGGCTGAGCAGGGTCCTCCGGGCTCACCTGCCTCCGCCGGGGCTCCTTCCTCCTCCCCTCCCAACCCTCCGCCAGTCCAGCCCCCTCAGCAACACGGGCTCCCTGCAAAGGCTTGGAGTATGTAGGCAGAAGAAGAGCACCAAGGCCCAGAGCCCATAGCTATCAGAAAGAGAGTGATCGCGTAGGGGGAGGAGACTCTGAGAAGGACTGTAGAAGCAGGACTCAGGGAGGAGAAGAGCGAGCGCGACAAGGCCACATGCTGGGAGACACGAGACCTGGGTTCTCACGCATCTCTCTCCTCTAGGGCTCGATCCTAACGTGTACAGCGAGAGGACAAACTACGTCACCATTTCAACTTATGTTCTTGGTCAGCAAAACCCTTCTTTCCCAACCAAACAAAAATCTTAACCTAGAGTGCTAAAATATAAAACAGAGTATAAAGCCAACCTTCTCTGGCTGGAGAAGGAAAAACCAAAGGGGCTGTGTGTGTGTGTGTGTGCGTGTGTGTGTGTGTGTGCGCGCGCGCGTGAGCCTGTGTGCATGGTGTTGGTGCGCCAGTCCACTTGGCTTCCCTCTGCTGGCCCCAGACGGCCCATGTGGTGACACAGATTCAAGGGTGAAAGTCACTGGACTAAATGGGCAGCACATTCCCTTCCAGCTCCAACTTTCTCTGTTTGCTAGTCAGCTTAGAGGAGGCTGGGCTCAGAAGAGAAAAGAGATCAACAGAGATTTTAAAGCCCTAATAATTTACTTGTTCTGTCCTCTCCAAAAGGTGGGAAAGGGGAAGGTGGCTTGTTCTACAAAGGAAGACACTGTGGACGGACATCCTGCCAAGAATGACAGGACGCCCAGATGGTTCACTAAGTGAAAAAGGACTCAGACCTGCAGCCAGGGACATGTTCCGTGTCTGGATGGAAGGGGTGCCAGCCTGCCGCCCACACCCACCCCCAGCTCGAGCCCCTTCTTTGTTACCAAGTCTTCAAAGACAAAGCCCGTGGCATGAGGAGTGACGGCCTCACCTCCTCTAAGGTGCTGAGCAAGAGCCGAGCTGTATCAAAGCTAAAGCGTCTGTGGGCTGCCCGGAGGGGAGGCAGGTTGCGAAGTGCCGTGTCCTCTGGGAGCAGCAGGCTAGATGGGAGGTCAGGCAGTTCACAACCTTCAAGAAGCTCCTGGACCTCAGCACACAGGGCCAGGCCTGGGGAGAAAAGAGGACACATGAGACCCCTGCACTGTGGGAGCCCCCAGTCAGAGGGACACAGTGCTTCCCGTTGGGAACTCCCAGGCAGGACATACTCCTTGGACAGAAGGTGGGGAGAGATGCGGGGAGGAAAGGAGAGATGGTCCACAGGGCCATCAGGCAGAGCTTTAGGAGATCTCGGCAAGCATACTCCCTGGTGGCCCAGGCCACCTGCCCACAGTGGGGCAGTGTCGGGGCAGGGAACGAGAGAAGCCCAGGCCACAATGACTGCTGTGTGTTAGGGAGGTGACACAGTGAATCACATTAACCTCCTTACCCTAAGCACCAGGTTACCAGGATGGGGGGTGGGGGGGTCCGTGGGCCAGTGAGGGAGAGGGGAAGGGAAGGCAGTGCCAGGGACTCACTCACCAGATTCTTGGAGTTCGCCAGCAGCTGGCAACAGGTTCAGCAACACAGACAAGCGGTTCCACAGACTTTGAGAGCTCTTGAGAGAGAGACAGAAGAGGAAGCCTTTAGCTGGGGCAGTGCTGGAGGCTGGCAGTGAACAAGAAAAGCACTAGATCTGAGAGGTCTGGAGCTATGGTCACATGCCTAGAAGCATTAACAAAAAAATTAACAAAAGTGGGGCTTACAGAGGACTTGGAAAACAGGGAGGAATGAAGGGGAACCCTGAAGCTTCAATGAACTTCATCAGCAGTGAAGGCTTCATGAAAAGGGAAGGTGTGAAACCACAGGAAGAACTCTCTGGTTTGTGGTAGTGGAAAAAGCTAGAGTGCTGGAAGAAGCGTCTCTCTGTCTAGTACAAACTTCTCCTTTCAGCCCTCCAGGTGTACACACTGGGCCAGCTCTCTGGGGAAGCAGCCTGCATTGCCATCTTCACTACACCACCCTCGATGGCTAACAGTGACTAACTAGCTGTTGTCAGGCACAAGCACACGCCCCAGGGTGTGCCTGGCCCTGACCTAAACTCTCTCTTCGAGAGAAGAGGGCGACCGACAGGGGAAAGGGTCTCCCACAGCAGGCAGGTCTGCTTCTGGAATAAAACCACACTGAGGAAAAGCCTCAGAACACCAGAGGCTTGAGATGAAGACTCTGAACCTGAGAAGGGAAGGGGAAGGCCGCCATCCACCCAGCCAGCCTGCATGGGAGCCCATCTCTGACATGCCTCACTCCAGCTGCAGAACTCTCTTTAAGCCACTCCCTTGCCCGCAGCAGCTGCACCTCATCTGTGCACTCTGCCACCGCCCAGTCCCATCTCTCTTGCTGCCACGCTGCACCCTCTCTTTTCTCTGGGTGCTGATGTTCACCCACCAAGGACAGCCCTTGAATGTGTATTTTCACCAACATTACCCACTACAGCCGGCATTATGCCTAGCGCTGGGGACACAAAGCCGAATAAGCAGCTCTCTCACTTTCCCAGTCCACAAGACTTGTGACCCAGCCCAGGCCACAGGCTCTTTGAGGGCAAAGCTCATGCCTAAGGCTAGCCTGTAAAAAGCATTAGGAGCCAATACAGAACAGGTGCTTGACAATAGCTTTTGTCTTGCCCAGCCCAGCTCAGGGGATTCCCACGCTCTGTTGTGGCGGGCCCAGCCCTCCCCTCACACCCTGGGAGCTAAAGAGGGCAGTGGGTGTGGAGTAACGTACCTGCGCACACACAATGATGAGGTCGGGGTTGGTCCGCAGCCAGTCCAGGAAGACTTTCACAGCAGGGAGCAGGCCTTCGGCCATCAAGACCTGTAGCTTTTCCTGGATGCTCCGCTCATTCCGAAAGGAGCGCCCACTGGACTCGCTTCCCTCCGACTCTGAGCCCTCTTCAGAGGCTGGGAGTGGGAGACAGAGAACTAGGATGAGCAACTAGTAGACACACAGCAACAGACTTCGGCTCTCTGAGAAGGGCGTGCGCCCACCTGCCTGGACTCTTCTGAAGAATTCTAATGTGAAAAGAGATTCCGGCCTGACTTCTCTAGGTCCACCAACTGATTGCTTTTAAGCCAAGAGCCTCGTGCCATTTAAAATACGAGCTAATCTGTGAGATCTACAGCTACTCACTCAACTGACATCTATGACGTGCTCATTCTGTGCGGAAGGCAGGGCAGATGTCGGAAAGGAGCTACAGGTAGGGTGAAAAAGGGTACAGAATTTAAAACTACTTCCAGCTCCCGGCTCTGCAAGCCTGTAGGCTAGAACACGACGCAAGTCACACTCCACCTCTGAGCATCAGCCTCCTCGTTTCTTTCACTCATTCAGTAGATCCTAAGTCCCAGCACTGTGCCAAGCCCAGCGTTTGGTAACGGGGATACAGCAACAGACAAAACATGGACCGCCCTGCCCTCAAAAGGTTCATGGTACTGGTGGGCACACGTACAAGCCAATGGACACCATCACTTGAATGGGAAAACGCTGGAAGCTGTGGAGGTGTAGAAGCTACAGGAGACCACAGGAAGCTGACCCTTGGAGGACTCCCAGACCAAGTGACTTATAAGCCAAAATCTAGAGGGCAAGTGAGAATTAGCCAAGCAACACACTCAGAGCAAGGGAGGGAAAGCATGTTCCAGGATAAAGGAACACAACACAGCAGCTTAGCAGGACAGCACTTAGAACAGGGATGATGACTCTCCCACCACAAGACTGCCATGGGAACTTCCCCGGGGGTCCAGTGGTAAAGACCCAGTGCTTCCAATGTAGGAGGCACGGGTTCAATCCTTGGTCAGGGAAATAAGATCCCACATGTCACAACGTGTGGCCAAAAAACCTAAACAACAACAACAAACTCGTAAGAAAAAGACTGCCGTGGAAGTTAAATAGGCCAAGACCCTAGAAAGCGCAGCCCAGTGCTGGCACAGCGTAGACGCCACAGCCGCTCGCAGCCGCTGACCAGGTGCTCCTGCTGCACCTTGGGGAAGGCCCTCCGGAGAAATGTCCTGCTCTAGTCCACCTGCCCTCCTAGTGGGTGCTGGTGTTTCTAGTTTCCAGGAGCCCTGGCAGGACCCGGGACAGCACAGGAGAAGTTACTGCTACAGTGTTGTGTGGGGAGGAAAGCCCCAAACCCATAGAGCAAGGTGGGAATGGGAGGAGATTAGGACCACAAAATCAGCTGGAAGTTGAGAATGAGGAAGTGAGTAGGAGAGGGGATCCCCAGGGAAAAGCTCCTGGGCCACACTATAGGCAGAGGCCGGAAGCAAGGCAGCAAGAGTTGGGATGAGAAGTACTCGGAGAAAAGAGCAGCCTCTCTCACGTGAGTGCTGACAGTACAGAGGTGTGGACCAGAGCAGGACAATGGACAGAGGCCCACGTACCTGGCTCTGAAGGCTTGTCCACATCTCCATTGACACAGCGCCTGAGGCTGGCTGAGGTGGGCGCTTCAGTGGTGGGCTGGAGGAGCAGGTTGCTAAAGGTGGGGGCCAGTCGGAAGCAGCGTTTGGTCTGGAACATCTGGGTGGACATGGCTTGTAGATTGCTGGCAATGCTGGCCTCGCTGGGGCCCAGAGGGCCATTGAGGGATTCAGGAGCCTCTGACCTGGCTCGAGATGGCTCCAGGGCTGGGGACCGTGTCCCGTCCTCATCTTCCATATCTTCCAGGTCTGATCGGGACTCTTGACTGTTCATTTCTGAATCTGTCTCAGCATCAAAAGCTGTTCCTCCACCTTCAAGACTCTTGTCGGAGCCACTGTCTGAGCCCTCACTGGCCCGGGCTGAGTCATGGCTTGAGTCTGAGTCAAAGCCTTCACTCAGGTCACTGTCATCACCTGCTTTGGGTGGGTGGCGGCGGCGGCGGAGGCAGGAGAGGCGGGAGAACTTCCGACTCTTTCTGACCTCACCCTCTGGAGGTACTAGAGGAGGAGGCTCAGGACCTGGCTCCTCCTCCTTCTCCATGGGCTCCTTGGACTCTGGTTCATCTGTGGAAAGAGGATGGTCAGCACTGGGACCCAGCAGGTGTTGACAGCCCCCTCACCCCGCCACACCTACGTTCTTCTCCCATGATCCCCACACCCCATGCTAACCTTTCCACAGCCACAACCTCCCCACCCTGCACCTGTGCCATCACTCTGGAATGCCGGGACGGGATTCTCGCCCTCTTCCAGCTCAGCTTGCAGCCGGATGTTGACGTGATTGACGAGGTGGGAGAAGAGGGCCAGGGTGAAGGCAATGGCTGCACTGTACTGCTTGGATCCTAAACCCAGGAAAGCCAGTGTTAGGGGCTAAGGGCCCTGAAGAGTAGGAAGCACCATTAATTCCAACCTCATCTCACCTGTTCTCAACTCTCCCAAGGATTAATTACCTCTAAAAACTTTCTCTAAGGTAAAAAAAGATTTCTCAGGTCTCTGCACTCCCATCCTGTAATGTGGAATGTGCCAGCTCATCCTGCTTCCCCTTGTCCCACCTCATCCTCCCCAGCTCTGATGCGTTCATGCAGGCCCCTCCCCAAGCACGTTCACACCCAGTCCCGCCTCTCCCTCCCTTCCATCTGACCTTGCTCTACATATACCTCTGGCAGAAACTAACTGCCCCCACGCCCCCTGCCACCAAGTCTGAATTCCATCTGGATCAACAGTTAAGCATCTCAACCACTCTGTCTGCCTTGGTCCCAGACAAGGGTGCGTGTGGATCTGTGGGTGTAGGAGGGTGGAGGGGGTGGGAATACGCTGTTGCCTTTTGTTTGTTCACTAGGAGCTCCTTCAGGGCTCTCTCCTACAGCCAGGCAGTGATGCAGGTAGTGAAGGGGCTACCTGTGGAAGCTACTTTATGGATAAGGAACTGCAGAAAAGGGTAGTGAGGATCCTAGAAGCTAGTGGGAGAGAAAAGAGGGACATAGGGAGAGTTACCTGCTCTCTTCAAGCTGTGTACCCCCATAAGGCAGATAATGACCATTTGAAAGATGAGAAGGTCTGGGAGGAAAGCGTATCCACTCTCATACTCTTCCTCATCCTCACTGGCCAGGCTGAGGTTGGGTGAGGAGGGCAGGTAGAAGAGACAGAGGTTGAAGTCCTCCAGGACTGACTGGCAAAGTGACGTCAGCTCTGAGTCCACGGAGCTGTGGAAGCGCAGGAGGAATGGGAGGTCAGTGATGGGGGCTGGGGCAGGCACAAAGAGCTGGGAATACAGGATTCAGAGAAAAGACTATGGGATCCTACAAGGGAGACTTCAGAGAGGAGGAGGGGGACTCAGTGCTGGCTGATCTCTAGAGCAGACAGAATAACACGGGAAGGGCAGACATACAGTGGAAGGGATGTGGGTGGGCTTCCCATCCGGCCATTCCTTCAACTTCCAGTAAGCGCCCAATCTGCCAGAGGGTGAGCCACCCAGAGAATGGGCATGGAACCTAGGGTGAGACAGTGAGGGATGCCGAGAAAGGACTAACCAGCTAAAGAATTTCCAATCGAGAGACAGAATTCACCAGCCCACTCCCACCTCTCCAAGTCCCCTGCCATAAGGGAGCCGTTGTGGATGGGGCTCCCAGGACACACTTCTTGCTCACACTCTCTTCTACTCACCTGCTTTTGGGCTGCAGGAGGCTTTGCAGATACATAAAGTTCACCAGCAACCTCTTAATGTCTTTGCATCTGAAATGAGAGGAGCCCAAGGTACATGGCGAACAGCCCGAGTCCCAAAGGTCCTACCTCACAAACTGCAGGAAGACACCCTCTCCCCACAGGTGCCACTCACCGCTTCCTGCTGGGGGAGAGTCTCCGAGCCTCACACTTCTTCAGCTGGCGGTGCATTTTCGCTGCCTTGTCATACAGCCGCTTGAGGTTCCCATAGGCCCCCTCGAATGACACTTCCGACTGAATGCTGAGGGAGACAGAGGCGAGCTACTGAGTCTTGGCAGAGGAGGAGAGGGGAAATGGCAGTCTTCCGGGGATTTAGCAAGCACTGTTTTTCTTGTAAATATTTATTTCTGTACTTGGCTGCGCCAGGTCTTAGTTGTGGCGTGTGAGATCTAGTTCCTCGATCAGGGATTGAACCTGGGGCCCCTGCACTGGGAGTGTGGAGTCTCACCCATTGGACCATCAGGGATATCCCAAGGAGCACTGTTTCCAGTAAATACAGGCTGCCCCCAGCCACCTCTTTCACGTACAGACTGAGGGTGAAAACTATCTTTCCTAATAAAAACACACACATACAACTTTCAGATTAATCAGAGTATTGATGACATCTGTAACTCTTCTGCATCCAGATATGGGACAATTAATCCCATTCAATGTTACAAACATACCTTAGTCACCACTGCTGAAATACACTATTTTTCATCTTTTTAAAAGCAGAGCACTTAATAGGCAGCATTTAACAAGCATTAAGGATATTTACATATTCTATTTTCATTAACCTTCACAATATTCATTCAAATGCAAATATGTACTGAGCNATTCAATGTTACAAACATACCTTAGTCACCACTGCTGAAATACACTATTTTTCATCTTTTTAAAAGCAGAGCACTTAATAGGCAGCATTTAACAAGCATTAAGGATATTTACATATTCTATTTTCATTAACCTTCACAATATTCATTCAAATGCAAATATGTACTGAGCACACCACTGTCAGGCACTGTACTCTACTACTGCCCACATTATAGACAAGGGAATGAAGCCTGAGAGACCGAGTATAATGCAAAGGTCACACAGCTAAACACAGTACAGCTCCATCTCCAGTACAGCTCAATCTCCAACCCCAATTTGCCCCACCACAAAGACTAACAGCATGCTATACTTTTTTAAAATGTCTTGTTTTTTGAAATGTCTTTTAAAATTTTTTATTATTTTATTTGTCTCCTCTGGTCATGCGCCACGGCATGTGGGATCTTAGTTCCCCAAATAGAGAGCGATTCTGTGTCACTGGACCACCAGGGAAGTCCCTGAAACATCTCTTAACTATAAAAAGCAAGGTATAGAAAAGAAATACACGTTAGAGGTGAATCAAATACAGCTATAAATTTTTTGATATTCCTCCCACTGAGAAGTGGGTTCTACCTCATCTTCCTTTCAACCTTGGCAGGGGGCGGGGGTGGGAGACCACGGCCATTGAAATGCTTTGGCCGAGAAAGCATTATGGGAGTGATGCCACCAGTTTCCAGGCCCAGGCCGAAAGAGACAGGCAGGCCCTAATTTCAGGTTTCTTGGGCCATTATTTGCTGTTGGGAGTCCTGAGCCACGATGTAAGTCCATCTACCTTGAGGAAAACACCACATGGAGAGGCCCCAAGACTAAGGTGAGGGAAAGGGGTCCAGATAAGCCAATTCTCCAGACACGTCAGACACCAGACCAGCCAAGTATCACTGCCTGACCCTAGACAATGCCACCAGGACATCCAGACTGAGCCTAAGCAAATGCCCAACCCACAAAACATGAGGTAGAATTGTTTAAGCATAGTAGAGGACCTTAGTGGGCACCTCCCAAACCTGGATGTACTTGGCTCTCTTTGCAAGTGACTCACCCTACGTCATAATTATGAATGTGATACGGGATCCAGGACAAGTAAGGGGGGCATTCCCCAGAAGGCATACAAGGAATGGGAAAGATGCAATGGGAGGGTAGAAAACTGATAATCATATGTAAGAATAAACACACAAAATAATAAACATGGGAGAAGGTGGAAAAAAGCTAACTGTTGGTGGAAATGTAAACTGGTGCAGCCGTTATGGAAAACAGTACAGGATTCCTCCAAAAACTAAAAATAGAGTTGCCTTATGATCCTGCAATCCCACTCCTGGGCGTATACCCAGACAAAACAGTAACTCAGGCAGACACATGCACCCCTGTGCTCACGTGCGCGTACTAGGTTGTTCTGGCTGTGCTTAACTATGCAGAACCCTTCGCACTGTAGTCTGCCAGCTTCCTCTGTCTGTGGGATTCACCAAATAAACCAAGAATACTGGAGTGGGCTGTCATGCCTTTCTTCAGGGGATCTTCTTGATCCAGGGATCAAAACCACATCTCTACGTCTCCTTCATTGGCAGGTGGGTTCTTTACCACTGGAGCCATAGCAGCACTATTTACAATAGCCAAATCAACAATGTAACTATCCCTCTACAGCTGAATGAATAAAGACACGGCACACATACATTATACTATGTGATGGCCTACTACTCATATGTTATACTATGTGATGGCCTATTACTCAGTCATAAAAAAAGAGCGAAATAATGCCATTTGTAGCAACATGGATGGAACTAGAGACTATCATGCTAAGTGAAGTAAGTCAGAAAAAGACAAACACCACAGGATATCACCTGTATGCGGACTCTAAAATATGCCACAGATGAACTTATCTACGACACAGAAACAGACTCACAGACCTAGAGAACAGAACTGTGGCTGCCCAAGGAAAGGTGGGGGAGGGATGAACTGGGAGTCTGGGGTTAGCAGATGCAAACTATTACATACAGAATGAATAAGCAAGGTCCTACTGTATAGCACAGGAAACTATGCTCAACACCCATCCTGTGATAAACCATAATGGAACCGACTATAAGAGAGGACTTCCCTGGTGGTACAGTGCATAGTAATCTGCCTGCCAATGCAGAGGATACGGGGTTTGATCCCTGGTCCAGGAAGATTCCACATGCTACAGAGCAACTACGGCCTTGTGCCACAACTATTGAGCCCACACACCTTAGAGCCTGTGAGCCACAACTACCAAAGCTCACACACTCTAGGGTCCAAGAGTCACACCTGCTGAGCCCACATGCTGCAACTACTGAGCCCACGCACCGGGAGCCTGTGCTCCACAGCCGGAGAAGCCACCGTGACGAGCAGTCAGGCACTGCGACTAGGGAAAGCCCGCACATGGCGACAGACGCGGAGCAACCAAAAATAGTTTTAAAAAGGTATACATAACCGAATCACTTTGTTGTACAGCAGAAATTAATCCAGCATTGTAAATCAACTATACTTCAATTAAAAGAAAAAATACAGTGGATGGGAGGCCAGTCTGTACTGATCTAGATAAGGGCAAATATTTATTGATACTGAAAATAGGTTTCCTTGACCAGGTGAATCAAGGACCACAGCCTGGAATTCTACGGCAAAATTAGGCATCATAATTTACACTTCGGTAATTCATCATTTAACCTATAAGACCACCTTACTCCCTTTGGACTTTGAAATTCACTACGTAACTACTGAGAATGATTTGGCTTCTCAAGTAGACTCTGGCCCTGATTAGGTGGCAACAGTGAGTTTCCTGGCAGTTTACGTGTCACTAAAATTTAATCAAAGGCTTTCTCATTTACCTATCAGTCTCACGTGCATTTGGTTATGGTGACTCAGTAAACTACTAAATCTAACCAACTTTGGGTGCCCTGAAAAAATTGTGTGTTGTTGTTGTTGTTGTTGTTTAATTCTAAGAAATAAGAATGAGATCCAGGGAAGCAGTAATCCACCCTGCTAAAGTGATCCCCCCATGCTGTCTGTCCTCCCTGTCACTTCAAGACACTGAAGCTCTGCAATTTTGAAGTTCTTGTCAGAGGTTCCCTTGGTACGATTTTACCAACTATATCCAATTTATCTCCTTCTTCGGGAAGGTAGCTATCCTGTTAGCTTTCATGATAGCAGACAGCTACATTAGCTGCCCAAGTGCCTACAAATCCAGGTGGCTGTGCAAAAAGCAGCAGGGCTGCCAGGAAGCAGGGTCCCTGAGGAGGGCCCCCCCAATCTCACCATTCTCCCACGTATCTTACTCAGGAGCTAGAGAAGGGAGAAGGGAAAGAGAGAAAACAAAGCAGGAACTGTGCAGACCTGAGAGCTGGGGAAAGAGCTGCCAAATACTCACCAGCGCAGGTAGCAATACATGGCTTCCACGTTATAGTACTTGCTGCCTGCAAGGGTGCCCAGCTGGTTGAAGGGCATTCCTGGAGAGGAAGAGAAGTCACACAGTCTGTGGCCACAACACTCACCGGAAGCTGTCAGGCCCAACGCATGCTAAGCATCAAGGAACTCATGTAGAGAACAGTGGCTCTGCAGGAGACACTGGTCTCTTGGTGATCAGCAGCTAATCTTGTTCCTCCAGAAGGGTATTGATTCCAGACTCATGTCCTATCAGTCTAATTCCACCTGGCCCCCAGGGATTCAGCACTGATGGGTGCCACTCCTTCAACAGCAGCTGTGGCTCTTCCAACACTGACTCAACTCCTGGAACCCTCTCATCTCGGCTCAGTCTCTTATCTCTGAGTTCTCCTTCTGACATGCTAGTCCCCATCTCTTCCTGTAGTTTAACCTCATCTCTTCCCTCACTGTGCCTCCACAGTGGCAGCTAAAGCACAGTCTCCTCTTTCTACAGAAACACCAGTGATGAGGAAGCCATCTTCTTTCCCTTCTTTTCTGCCTCCTTCCCTCTTAGTTCAAGACTCTCCCATTTCTCTTCCTCTTCTACCATCTTCTGAGTGTGAGTTACTTGGGAAAGAATTCAGAACCAAGGTGAAGTATGAAATAACTGAGTGAGGAGGACCTAGGGGGAAGTGAGTATGCCTGCCTGCCATCTCAACATTGTTTTCCTCTTAGAAAATGCTGCTGGGTTGGGAGGCCCCAGTGGGGGGTCCACTTACCAATCTGAGGAGCCACTGACAGGGCTTGGTAGTAAAATCTCTCAGCTAGCAGCTCAGTGTCTACGCCAGCTAGTTCATTCTGATACCGTGCTGTAAGAGAAGGGGAAGAAGAAAAGAAATACGATAATTCCATGCTTCAGAAAACACCTCCCTTAGTCTGGAAGTCCACTCTAGAGAGCTGTAATAGGAGCCTGGGAGGAAGATACCTGAGCTAGAAGGCAGGCTGTCTGGGTCTCTGGCACAGCTGGAAGTCTACATGACTATGGGCAAATTGTTCAACTCTCTCTTCCTTGCTGGTAGGTCCAAAATGTAAAGAATATTTAGTGTTTGTAAAGAGGCTCTTCTTGATTATCTCTTCCCAAGGAAGGGGAGCTACAGCATATATTAATGCTTGAAATAACTTGTTATTTGGTTCTGGAATTCAACTGCTCAGTTCTAGAGAAGACATTACTAATGACACTAGGTCAATCCACTGTGAAACAGCTGACTGTGTGTGTGTGTACATACGTGCCTGCACCTGCTCACTCATGTTCTACTTTTTTCAACCCTACGGACTACAGCCCACCAGGCTCCTCTGTCCGTAGAATTTTCCAGAATATAATACTGGAGTGGGTTGCCATTTCCTCCTCCCTTCTCGACACAGGGACTGAATCCATGTCTCTTGTGTCTTCTGCACGGTCAGATGGATCCTTTACCACCTGGGAAGCCTGGCCCCTACCTGTAAAGGGTTCAGGAGTGGGATAAGGGCAGGGAGAGGCGCCTCAGGTCAATCACAGATAATGCATCCAGAAGCCACACGCCAGGAGCCTAACAGGACTAGAGGTCTTTGTCTATCAGGAGTAGCGACTCAGGGGCATAAAGCAAGGGTCCTCTTCCATTCTGAGAAACATACTTCAGGTAGGTAAGTCCTCCCTGAGGTCTAACCGTAACTCCCCTAGGAATCTATGAAGAGAAAAGAAAACTCCAAAAGAGAAGGACATCAAATTAAAACCTTCCAAACTTACTACTAAAACCAGGTTATTATCCTGACGTTCTTGAAGCACAAAGACATTTTCCCTTCTTGCATTCACTCATCCTCTCTGACTCATGGAGGAACAGTGAAAAGAAAGAAACACTCAACAGACTGGAGGGGAAAAGTTATCAGAGCCCAAACTACTCCTCCTGCCCTCCAGTAGCTTAAACGGTGGTACCCACAATTTGAACAGCTGGAGCCTGTCCTGGAGCTCAAAAACAGGGACAAATGAAAGGTTCTGATTCTTACACAAATCCCCCAGGTACACTAGACATCGGTGGCATGCCATCTGTGCCCAATCCATCTCCTTCCCTGAAGCAGACACTGGCTTCTTGCATCCTGAGAAAGAGAGAGAGAGAGGTTTATAAGCCCATTCCTCTGACCTCACCTCTGGAAAACACCTTTCCTAGGTGGAGAATCCAGGTCTAGTTTTGGAGCCCAGCCTTATGGGGCAGAGATGACGCCCATCCAAGACACAGGCTCACAGGTGGACAGAGGTAGGGACACAGAGGCCCCTGGATAGAAGTCATTCACAGGACAGGAAGGAACTGGAAGAGATGGTCTAGGGTCCTCAACCTAGGACAGCTGCCTGGGGAAAGGTCATGTGAAAGGTCATCACAGGAAGGTTACTAGAAAGGAAGAAGAAGTGAAGTCAAGTGTAAGTATAGTTGTGGGTGCCTTGGGGAGCCACTCCTCACCTAAAGGTAAAAAGTTTGGGTAAAGATGGGAAACTTGCCCAGGAAGAATGGCATATGGATGAGGGCAAAGGAAATGCTCCTGGCTTCTGCCTAGCGGAGGAGGTCACGGAGAAGGCAGCGTGTTGAAGAGCCTATCTGTGGAGGAGACTTGTCTGTGCTGAGGAGAGGTGGTGGCCAGAGCCACAGTCGCCTGGGCTCTCAGGCCTCCCTTTACCCAGGCAGCCCTGGGACTTCAAAGAGCTTCAGCTCTCTGGGAGGCAGTTCTATGTGCTAGGTACTGATCTAACTGTATCACAAGGCCAACTGAAGTGATCCTCAAAGCAACCCCAAGGGTAGTTATTCTTATTACTTCCATTTTACAGTTAAAGAAATCAAAGTCACGTAACAGTAAGTGACAGAGTTGGGATCCCAATGATAATCTGGCTCCAGAGACCATCCACGTATCCCCTCCATTTTGCAGACACTCTCCTAGGTATGCAGCTCCCATTCTGAGAAGCCCTTCCCAATATTTACTATAGAGACGTTGCTGAGTTGGCTGAATGAGAAATATCTATAAGGAGATAAAGTTGTGTGGGGAATTAACTCTTTGAAATAAGGGTTTGTCATCTTCGTACAGGCTATGGACCCTCCTGTCAATCTCATCTGACACCTATGAATTCTGCCTTGGATTAACATTGCTTTATTTTTGGCCATGCAGCTTGCAGGATCTTAGTTCCCTGACCAGAGATCGAACTCAGGGTTCTGGCAGTGAAAGCACTGAGGCCTTACCTCTAGACCACCAGGAAATCCCCCACTGCTTTGTTCTTAAGTGTTTCAAATGGATAAAACAGAGTGCCTTCTACTCAGAGAATGCTGCCACACAGTGGCACAGACATAATCTTCATTTCTGACCCAGGATGTCTTTCTGCTGGTGAGGGGAGGGGCAGGGGGCTGGGCAGGGGCAGGAGGTGTGAAGAGCAAGGGGAGTTAGAGGAAGCAGGAAGAGGGAAGGAGTGCCAAAGGATAGTCAAACTGAAGAGAAAACCATCAACTAGAGAAGGAGGTAAACCATAGCTCCAGTACCTCAGAAAATAAAAAAAAGATTTGCACTATCTTGAAAGACTGTCCATGATTTTCCCAATATTTCTAAATACTTTAATACTTTCATCAAATACTAGGAAACAATCTCTAAAGTTAAAAGAAAGTGCCAGTCAAATCCAATTGGGAGAAAAAAAAAATGCTATCAATATCATCTTCCAGTGCCAGACTTTCTCTAGATCATTCCATCCCTCCCACCTGCTCTACATCAGTCTATAACCCCAAACTAAAGAGGCCTCTCTCTTTCCTTAAGATCTTTACCCCAACTCACATGCTTATTTGGTTAAATCCAAATTTCATGAAGCATTTGTATGTCTTCTAGAATCTTCACAGCCTGGCTGGGTCACAAGGTACATAGATACTGAGGGATAAGAAGGCCAAAGTAGAAACAAACCAACTTGCTCCTCCAGCCCACCTTTCAGATTTCACTGACCTATGAGGGGGTCGGTGACATGAGTCCAGTCGATGCAGCATTGCAGTTCCAGCTGGTAGTGAGACTGGATATAGAGAAGGAGATGCTGGTAGAAGCCAATACCAGCAACCAGGTGTGTCCTGTAGGCACATTCCAAGGTACTCCGGCTGTGGATATGCTGGAGATAGGGAAAAAGAAGGGGCCAGTTAAGCAGCAAGATCAGAGTTCTGCTCCCCTGTCCCTAATCATATTTATCTCACTGAAGAAATAAACGTATCTTTTTGGCTCTGGAAACTGGATAAAGTCTGGAACTTTATCCACCTCTCCTCTTACTCACGAATCACCCCTATGCCCTTAGATCTCCTTCTCTGGTCTCCTACCTGGGGTCAGGCTCCCCTCCTTTCCTAATCCTAATTCTATATGACTCCCTCCCTCCTTTCTATCTCTTCCTTGATATCCCTACCTACAGCCATGCTCTAGGCCAGTTGCTTAGCTGTCTTTCCGTTCCTTAGCTTCCCCTCTTTAGACAAACTTCTTTCCAAGCTCTACGACCTCCCCTTCAAATACAAAAGTTACTCAATTGTGTCTGACTCTGTGACCTCACGGACTGTAGTCTGCCAGGCTCCTCTGTCCATGGAATTCTCCAGGCCAGAATACTAGAGTGGGTAACCATTCCTCTCTCCAGGGGACTCTTCCCAACTCACGGATCCAACCCAGGTCTCCTGCACTGCAGGCGGATTTACGTCTGAGCCACCAGAGAAGCCCTCCACTTACCTTTTTGTTAGTCTTGATAAGCTGGATAACTTCGTAGTATACCTTTCTCCACAGTAGCTCCTCAGCCTTCCTCCCATAGTCCACTGGGTGCAGGAACATAAGCTTGACGCACAGCTCACGCAGCCTATGAGGATGTAGAGAAGCATGAGAGGGACTGGCCATCCCTTCGTGGGGGACATAAGAACTGAGGGCAAGAAGGCACCTGCCAACACCCCAACTGACAGACATCTGTGTCTCCCATTAGACATCCAGGCTCACTCAGTAGGACACAAGACAAGCAGTCCTAGAAGGCAGCGGAGACCCAAAAGATACAGGCGGGAGCAGTAAGAATCTTAACAATCTTCATCTTCTTCCCTTGCACCATTCTCTCCTTTCTGCTCAGCCTCTGTATCTCTTCCTTTCCTTCCTCATGCAGTACAGTCAATTTCCCCAACTCAAACACCACTCTAATGGCACCAGTTTGTTAGATACAGAAGCTGCACAAAGTGAGGGATCCCCTCTCCCTCTTAGGAAGGCCAGAGATGTCACAGACCATTTATGTACCATGAAGTCAAGAGATAAGAGAGAACATGTCTGTATATGACAAGGTTTCAGGTGGACAGAAAAAGAGAAACTCTAAGGATATGCAGTTTATAGAGTCTCAGCTTACTTGTTCCTCAGGCTAATGTTCTCCGGTTTGAACACTTCTTGATAAGCGGTTTTGTTGCAAAGGATGAGGTCAAGTCGATGCACAGCCTCCACCACAGCCCTGCAGGGAATTATAGGCAAACAGCCCTTGAGCCATGCACATGGTCCATAAACTAATCTTACAGGAAAAGCTACAGAATTAGGGGTAGGGATACCAAATGGCTGCAGGTTGAGCTCCATTCAAAACAAGAGGAACAGAGCCTCCATTTTGATAAAACCGCCCCCTCAGAAGATGGCTGGCAATGCTGAAGACATTTTTGACTGTCACAACCCTGGGGAGGGGAAGGAGAGGTGCTGCTATTGGCATTTAGTGTATGCTGTTAGACACCCCACAATACATGGGACAGTCCACCATCATAACTATCATGCTGTCAACAATGTCAAGGTAGAGAAACTCTGTGATATGGGAAGGCAGGCTCTCTCAATGGAAAGAGCATAGGCTCTGATGCCAGGCAGAAAATCTAGGGTTTGAATCTGGCTGTGTCTTACTAACTCTATAATTCTGGATGAAATTACCTAACTTCTTTAAGGCTTAGTTACCAATTTATAAAAATGGAGATAAGAGTAGTTACCTCAAAGGGCTATTGTGAAGAGTAAATGAAATAATTTAAATACAGCATTGGTATACAGTGAGCATCTGATATATATTGGCGAAATGAATTATTATTATTAAAAGGCTGGCTTATTATCAGACATAAAGGAAGAGCATTCCTAACATAAAATTCCGTTCTGCAATAATGGGGTAAGAGAAAGGGGGATGAGAATGTCCCTGAAGTTCTTAAAGTCTCCTAGATTCTGCTAAAGGAAACAGTTGTTTTAATATATAGTCTCTAGAATCAGACAGCCTGTGTTCAAATCCTAGCTCTACTTCTTACCAGCTATACAATCCTGAGTCAAGTATTTAACTTCTTTATCTCAGTTCTCTTATCTATAAAATGGGATTAGTAACATCACCTATTTTGTGCAAGTTAAATTAATTAATACATAAAGCATTCATAACAATGCCTTGAACACAGTAAGTGTTTAGTAAGTACTGGTCTTCATCCTGAGGAGGATATTCCAGGCCTTAAGAGAAAAGTTCAGGGCAACTCTGCAATGGATGACCAAGAGGTACCTAAGTAAGTATCATCTCTGGAAGGGAAAAATCCATAAGATGACAGACAGCAGCTGTGAGAACAGATGAATCAGGCANAAGTGTTTAGTAAGTACTGGTCTTCATCCTGAGGAGGATATTCCAGGCCTTAAGAGAAAAGTTCAGGGCAACTCTGCAATGGATGACCAAGAGGTACCTAAGTAAGTATCATCTCTGGAAGGGAAAAATCCATAAGATGACAGACAGCAGCTGTGAGAACAGATGAATCAGGCACTGCTCTTGGACACAAAACAACCGAAAAATACTGAGTTACAATTCCTAAAATAGTCCAAAACTGATTCAGAATACTGAAACGTGCTCCTGGGCCAGGAAAAGTGGGCCACAGCAGGCTAGCATCTTGTGGTGGCTCAGTCGGTGCCCCTAAAAGCTGTCCTGTACTTGGGAAGTGATCACCAACACCCAGCTGAGTGGGTGGGATGGTAATCAAGGCCTTCTCAAAGACAATCTTAAGAGCCCAGCATTTCTCCAAACACCTCCTGGGCTGCCTAGAGATGGAAGCCAAGCTCTTTTAGCCAGCCAGGCCCTCAATGACAAAGGCAGAACCAGGCGGCCATCAGTGATATGCCAGTTTAGTCCCCAGGAAAGGGCTGGGGTGGGGGTGGGGGTGGGGGTGCACTGTTTTCATGGACAGGCCCCACAGCTTTCCTTAAGATTCTCAATTCAAAAAGGTTAGTAACCACTACTTCAGGGAGTTCTAACTGCAAACTCTTAAACCTTAAAGGACTCCACACTTTCTTCTACTCCCATCAGATCATAAGCTCCTCCATTAAACTGTAATCTCATTTAGAATAAAAACTGCAAAAACCAGTCTTGTGTCTCATTCACTACTGTAATCTTAGGTCAAGCACAGTATTACAAAAGAAAAACATGTATTTAAAAAATTTTTATGTAGTTAAAATTTGCCTAATTATTAATAATTGGTGCTTGCATCCCTTTCAGCATCCCTTTTCCAGCTGCCTTTTCTGAAGGGCTTCAAACATTTCAGAATTTCATTTCTATAAACAGATTGTGGCGATTTCCCAAATTTACAGAAGCTCCAATGCCAGTTTCATAGCCCANTCCAACCAGTCCATTCTGAAGGAGATCAGCCCTGGGATTTCTTTGGAAGGAATGATGCTAAAGCTAACTAATAGTAGGTGCCCAGTAAATACTGAATGAATTAGGGTAGTAATTCTACTTCTTTTTGGGGTATCTCAATGTATATCGAGAACCCTTAGATGCAGAAACCCACTCTGCCCCCTTTGCTTTCCTGTGCTGGGAGTTCCTACATATCCCATGTCCCCAGAACACACACCTCTAGGCTCAGAAAGCATGACGTCCTGCTTTAATGCTTTTTCTGTCGGCAGATTCAGCAGGGCGGGGCCTTCCCCTTTAAACTGGGCCCCACCTGCTCTGGTCAGACAGGTTTGGAGACACAGGTAAAGGGAGGGAGACTGAAAGGAATACTTGCAGAGCCAGCAGAAGAGCTGGGCAGCTCCTTCCTGGACGCTGGGGACCCTCTACCTCTCTCCAGATGGAAAGTAAGAGGGTGTCATGGGTCCACACAGTAGGGGGTAGGAGATCCTTGGGGAGGTAGAGAGAGGGAAATCAGCCCCATCCAGAAGCAGTGAGATGGAGGACAGCAGGGAGGGGACAAAGACCAGAGAGGAGGCATGGGAAACAACCTTCATTAGACTTAGAGGTCAGAATGGATCCACCCGGGCCCTCCAGAGATGTAGGGGGTGGGTTACTGAGAAGTTTGGAAACTGACCAAGTATCCAGATTGGAGACAAAAGACCAGGGTGCCCTGCCACTGCCAGCTCCTTGGGACAGATCTGTTGGCAAATCAGGGGTGTCAGCTGCCAGGAAAGTTCCAGTTGGGGATCTGCAGGGGAGGGGGAGGTGTGGAGGAGAAGGGGCAGCTTCTCTGTTCACAAGATCCTTCATGGGAAGAAAGCCCTTGGCAAAATTCTAAATATCTCCCTTTCCTCCTGTTCCTGCGTTAGGGGGGCCGTGACCCCAGGGGTTTGGTGGAGGGGGTAGAAGGTGTGGGTGGAGGCTGGCTGAGGCCATAGCTGCCAGGGCCTGTGCCCCCTGACTCACCCTCTCCTGCTGAAAAGCATTTGATGTTGAAAGGGTGCCTCCATTTCAGCTGCTCACTTCTCTCCTGACTCCCACTGTTTGAACACCTTCCTCCAGATCAGGTTCTCTCTAAGATCCCAGAAGGGGCTAAAGCCTGTGAGGCCAGCTGCCCTGGAGAGTTGCAGTTCTATCAACCCCTCCTGAGGGCCAGAGGATGGCAGCTTCTGACAGAACTTCACTCTGCTCCCTCCAGGGTGACATGACTTTGTGGTAGACTTCAGAAGTCAGGTCCCAGGATGACAGAACCCGAGACCCTGGCCCTGCTGGAAGTGAAGGGGCCTGAGACCCTGGAGAAGAGCCCACCCCAGGCCTTGGTCCCCAATGGCCGGAAGCTGGAAGGGGAAGATGGGGTTGAGTCTCTTGGAGCTGAGTCCTCTAGAGTGGGGTCTTCAGCTGAGTCTCACACAGCCAGAGAGGGGACCGAGGATGGTCTAGACAGCACAGTAAGTGAGGCTGCCACTTTGCCTTGGGGAACTGGCCCCCAGCCCAGTGCCCCGTTCCCAGATCCCCCGGGCTGGAGGAACATTGAGCCTGAGCCCCCCGAGTCAGAGCCACCCACCAAACTAGAGGAGTTGCCTGAAGATGAAGCCAGCCTGCTGCCCGAGAAGGCAGCCCGGGCCTTCGTGCCCATCGACCTACAGTGCATTGAGCGGCGGCCCCAGGAGGACCTCGTTGTGTGCTGTGAGGCCAGCGAGGGCGAGCACCGCCGGACCTTCCTGCCCCCCCGGGCCACCCACCCTGAGCCCCCAGAGTGCAAGTGGGCCGAAGCAGTGGTGAAGCCGCCTGGCCGCTCCTGTGGGGGCTGTGGGGGCTGTGGAGGCCGAGAGGCGCTGAGGGCCGTGGCCTCGGTGGGAGCTGCCCTCATCCTCTTCCCCTGCCTGCTCTACGGGGCCTATGCCTTCCTGCCCTTTGATGCCCCACGCCTGCCGACCATGAGTTCCCGCCTCATCTACACCTTGCGCTGCGGGGTCTTTGCTACCTTCCCCATTGTACTGGGTGAGCCTGGGCCCTGCGGGAAGGAAGGGGGTGTCTGGGAGTTGGGCTGGAGGGCAGTGCCTGCCTGACTTGGAGAGCAGGAAAGTTTCCATCACTAGACCTGGACCCTCAGGACCTCCCACATCCTGTCACCCTGTGTGCCCACCTCCACTCGGGACCACCTCAGCCCCACCCAGGACGCAGAGCCCATGCCCGTGCTACCAACTCTGCTGCCTGCTCCCTCACCTGATCTTGTGTGTTCTCCAACCCCACCCAGGGATCCTGGTGTACGGGCTCAGTCTGCTGTGCTTTTCTGCCCTGCGGCCCTTTGGGGAGCCACGGCGGGAGGTGGAGATTCACCGGCGATACGTGGCCCAGTCGGTCCAGCTCTTCATCCTCTACTTCTTCAACCTGGCCGTGCTTTCCACCTACCTGCCTCAAGACACCCTCAAACTGCTCCCTCTACTCACCGGCCTCTTTGCCATCTCCCGGTGAGCTGGGGCTGGGGGTGGGGCACAGGGGAGGTAGTGGTGCTTCAGGGACCTGGGCATCTCCCTGGCTGGAGAGCCAGGGAGAGTCTGGATTCTGAATCAGCCCAAATGTGCACCCTGGAAAGCTGAGTCCACTTTCTGCCTTGCACTTTACCTCACTTGGCAGCTCCTGTGTCTTTCGTAAGACACATGTATCAACCTGGAACGGGAAGGGAAGGGCTTTCGGGTGTCACCTAGACCAGCTTCCCACCCACTGCAACCACTCCTCTATGAAACTCTGGTCAGGTGGCCACTGGCTGAACACTGGTTGAACATCCCTGTGACTACATGCTTTGTTCTTTATAAGGCAGTCTTATTTATCAAAAGTCCTAGTTTTTATAAAGTTCTTTTTTATATTGTGCTAAAAACTTCTCCTCTGACTCTAACCTCTGGAATTCTCAATTCAGATCTTTGACGATAGCTCTCAATTCTGACTCCCAACAGTCTGCTCTCCCAGTGCTTACTTGGCTGAATGGTCTTGGTCCCTTCACTAGCCTCTTTCCATCTAGGCAGGAAATTCTGCTTGTCAAATGGGAGGGGGTGGGGACTGGTCAAGGGATTGTCCTGTTCATCCAAATTGAGGGCACATAGCTCTCATAGCAGCCTCATTACTCTCCTTTCATTTAGAATTTGAAGATCCTTAGGGGTATTTTCATGTAAACTGTGTTAACCCAGAAAGGTACCCTTGAATTTCTGAAGTCTTTCAGAAATGCAGATGTTGCCATTCCCCCTCCTGACCATCATACAGCCATGTTCTTCCAGTAGATGTTTCCCAAGATAAATATGTTCCTGTTCATGTGACTCAACTTCCCATCTCCTTCTCAGGGAATGCTGATCTCAGATAAGAAGTTGATTTAATTTGGTTTAAGCAGTAAGAATCATTAAGGAGCTAAAGGACCAGCAGTTGTCTGGGCCATCTTACCCATTTTACAGAGAAAAAATGACTATGAGAGGAAATAACTACAGACTGGGGGAGAAGAGTTGCATAGGTCTGTCAGCAGCAGAGGCAGGACTAGAACCCAAGTCCCTTTCCTCTCTCACCCAGGGCCGTTCTTTATGGGCAAGTTACTGGCAGCATGTACTCTTCTCTCTGTTACACAGGTAAAAATATAGGGGCATCTCAATTTTGTAATAGNGAGGAAATAACTACAGACTGGGGGAGAAGAGTTGCATAGGTCTGTCAGCAGCAGAGGCAGGACTAGAACCCAAGTCCCTTTCCTCTCTCACCCAGGGCCGTTCTTTATGGGCAAGTTACTGGCAGCATGTACTCTTCTCTCTGTTACACAGGTAAAAATATAGGGGCATCTCAATTTTGTAATAGATGGTCCTTTGTAAGTTAAGAGAAAACTGCTGCCTTCCTCCCACTGAAGGGGTGTGTATTTTTGAATGACTCTTCCAAAAGGGGAAATTTAGTTGTGCCTGATTCATCCCTCTGGGCTTCAAGCTCTCTTGAAGTCGGCTTCCTTACTTTCTTCTTTCCCTCAGCCCCTCTAAAATGGCAGGAGAGAGACTGATGAACAGGCATGGGTTCAAATCATGGTTCTACTGTTTCCCCAATATGTGACACTGGATCCGTCTTAACCTTTTGGAATCTTAGTTTCTCCATCTACAAAAGGGGAAATAAACACGACGCAATGTACTGTAGCTGCGAAATAATGAAGCTCTTTGTATACTGATACGACACAATTGCTTCTCAGGTGGGTCAGTGGCAAAGAATCCACCTGCCAATGCGGGAGATGCAGGAGATGTGGCTTCAACCCCTGGGTTGGGAAGATCCCCTGGAGTAGGAAATGGCAGCCCACTCCAGTATTCTTGCCTGGAAAGTTCCATGGACAGAGGAGCCTGGTGGGCTACAGCCCATGGAGTCTCAAGGAGTCGGACACAACTGAGCACACACACACACACAATGACATAATCTCCAAGATGCATTAAATGGGGGAAAAAGTCAACGTGCACAACAGTCTCTACAGTATGCTCAGCTCAGTGCAGTCGCTCAGTCATGTCCCGCTCTGCGACCCCATGGAAGAGTATGCTCCCAAACCTCAAAAAAAAAAAAAAAGAGGCAGGGGAGGAAAACAAATTTTCTTGCTTAAATACACAGAAAACTTCATGACGTACAAGAAACCATCATAATGGATGATGTCTGGGGTGGGAGTAGAATAGAGGTGAGGAGGTGAAGGAAGAGAACAGAGTGTCTGGGAATCAGTAAAGGAAAACGTTTTACTATATTCACTGGTGCCTTTGAATTTTGAACCGTGTAAATGTATATTGCCTACTCAAAACTTTTTAATTCAAATTTGAGAAGTATACAAAGAGGGAGGTGAATAATATACACTCTTCGTAGAGATGTGAGGTCTAAATTAAATAATGCCCCTAAAGTAATTAGTACCAGGCTCGGCACATAAGTCAGTGCAAGAACACTGGTTGTTTTTAGAGGTATCAGTTGTGCCAACCCACCCCCATCTGCCTCCCTCACTTTCCACTCTCCCTATCAACAACCTCTTAGCTGATGCATTTCCCTCAAGGAAAGCCCGGCCTTTTCTTGCCTCCCAGGCTCATATACTGGCTGACCTTCGCTGTGGGCCGCTCCTTCCGGGGCTTTGGCTACGGCCTGACGTTCCTGCCTCTGCTGTCCATGCTGATGTGGAACTTCTACTACATGTTCGTGGTGGAGCCTGAACGCATGCTCACTGCCTCCGAGAGCCGCCTGGACTACCCTGACCATGCCCGCTCAGCCTCAGACTACAGGCCCCGCTCCCGGGGCTGAGCTGCCCCACCCACCTCGTTCCTGGGTGGGATGAACCCACCTACTGCCCCGACAGGGGTGCCATCCAATCAGAGTGTGGGGTGCTCCCCTTCAACTTAGGAGCCTGGGACAATTATGTGGGAGGGACTTAAACAGTCTTTCAGGGAAAGAGGTGGACAGCCATGTTCCTTAAGAATGCTGAGGACACGGGACCAGGGGCAGAGGCATGGTTCCTTCCTTAGCAGCCTCTGACTGCTGCTGCCAGGGCCCACAAAGACTGGACTCTGCTCCCCACTCTGCAGCCTCCTGCCTGAGACAGCTGGCAGAGCACAGCCAAAACTCTGACCTTTTCTGTGCTGGGTGTCTAAGCAGAGGGCCTCCAAGAGACTGGAAACATTGCCTATGCCTTAGGTAAAGGCTGGGCATCAGATCAAATAGGACTTTCCTGTTTGGTGAAAATCCTTCTGGGGACCTGGGTTCAGGGCCCTCCATGACTGGCCTTCATAGGCCCTTTAGCCTCAGCCAAGTCAGTTACAGCTGCTCCAGCCCAGAGTGGATGACTCCTCTCTTCCAACCCTTTAGGTCCCTGTAACTTTGCACCTCCAAAGTGCCCAGTCATTTCTCTCCTGTGGGAAGAGGAGCATACAGGGAAACTTGCTTCCTACGAGGTGTGTGTGTGTATGTATGTGCATGCATGCCCACACGTGTGGTGGCTGGGAGTGGTTGGAAGGCATGGTGGTTGATGTTAACCCCGTCTGAATGTGTATATAATAATAAATGATTAATACCACAGTCTTTCTTGGCTCTTCCATTGGGTTTGTCTCTCAACCTCAAGTGTCCCTTCCTTGTTTGAATTAAACTGCACCAGAAACCTCTCAGCTCCAAGTATTGAAGAGTGGCTGGCAGGAGCCTGGTCCCATGGCAAGGGAGAGAAGTAGGCCTGATGAGAAAATGGGGCTTCAAAAAGAACTTGCCTTCCACGCCCCTCCTCCAGCCCTCTCATTCCCTGGAACCAGGTCCAAACCTGCCCAACAACACACCACATTGAGAGACAAGCCCTGTGTAAAAAAAAGCTAGTCTATTTCATGCCTTCCAGGTCAGCAAACAGTCAGAAGGCCTCTCTCATTTAGGCCTGTGAGTCCCATTCAAGGGAAATGGGATGGTGGAGGAACAGGGAGGCAACACGGAGAGGACCCTCCCTCTAGCAATCATTCTGTGTCTGGTCCCTCCTCGGAGTTGGAAGGAAGCCCCACCTGGGTCCCCCAGGAAGTTGAGGCTGATCTGAGGTTCTACCGAAAAGGGAGATATGAAAGAGGAGCTGGCTGGGAATACTGACCCTCAAACCTGCAGACCAGCAAGGCAGGTCCAGTAATGTCCTTTCCTCTAGAGAGCAGGCCTCAATTTATGGACTGGTATTCAGAGTCCCGTTTGCGGCCCAGCAGCAGAAACAGGCCTCCTGCCAGCAGCATGAGTGCTGGAGCACCCAGGGCCACTGCCATGATGCCTAGGACTAGCGGGGACAAGGCATCCACTGGAGGTATGCCCACACCCAGGAGCATGGACCTAGAGCAAGCAGAGTGAGAAAGAGAGGGAGTCAGGCTTAGGAGGGAAGGCTGAGAGGCCTAGTCTTCCTCCACTGCAACCTCCCAAACCCGTGGCCCAGGCCTCGACTCTCACCAGCTGAGGTAGTATTGGTCCCAGTAGCCAGGGCCTGTGGGAGCTCCAAATGTTAGATTGAAGGCACAGGAGTGGTCCTGGGTCTTAAAGAAGGCTCGGACAATGGGTGACTGGGGGAGAAGGTATGCCAAGGTGGGGTGAAGCGGGGAAGATTGGCAGGGCATGGCTGAGTCCCGGCTGCCCTGCTTCTGGGAGAAAGCCACTGGTCGCCACTGCATGAAGCCTGATGGGAGGGAGCCCCACAGCAGCTGGTCCAACTGAGGAGAAACGCAAACCCACAGGTTGAGGAGGACAAAAGATGCTTGGCCCTTCTGTTCCCCAGCCCTTTCACAGCCTCCCTCTGTCATGAGCGGTCCTGAATCCTAGGCCTGGTTCTAGAACTCACAGCTGGGTGGTGCTGAGTCCTTTCCCAGTCTCAACATTCAGCAAGCCTGCACCAGCTCCCCACTCTGGGACCCCAGGCCCTTGCACATCCCACCAGTCGGAGCAATATTCACACTGCACCGTCTTTCCTCTGTGCTAAATTATTAGCATAGCATTCAGCACTTAAAGGAACTGAATGAAGTGTTGCTAAACAGTAAATTGTTGAATGATTCTGAGGTCCTGAGAGTCCCCCTTCACACCCCCACCTGTCTGCTTTTCTGCTGGAAGCCTTACCTGGAAGACAGCAGGGGCATACTCATCATCGATGGAGTGCTGCTCCTGCTTTGAGGGGCAGCCAGGGCCCTGGCCCAAGGTGACTACCTCCAGCCCAAACAGGGAGCGGTTTCCCCGGGGAGAGGCCCCAACCAGGGCCACCTCTAGCTGGCAGGTGTCTGCTGAGTGCAGGAGGCGAGGGGGTTGGGCTGGTCGGCCGGATGTGGAGAAGGCCTGGACCTAAGATGGAAGAGGCATGGGAGAAGTGGGAAGCAGGTGGATACCTATGTTTGAAGGCGACCCCTGTCATTAACTCCTACCCTCATAAACCAGCCTTTCGAGTTCAAATTCCCTATATCCTTACCCTGAAGGCCAGGCTGCCATTGGCAAAAGCCCCAGTGGGGTCGCGAACGGGATGGCCTCGAAATGTGGCACTGAGGGTGGCAGGATCCAGTGAGTCAGTGATGTTGTTCCAGGAGAAATTGGCCAAGGAGTACGGAGGATATGATTTTCCTGGAGGCCTTGAGGCTGCATCGGACATGTTGGTGCTGTCAAACTCAAACAGCTGTGGGGGGAGAGGGGGAGGGGTGGGGAGGGACAAGGTTTGCCCTAGTCCACCTTTCTCCTGAATCACCATCCCGCACTCACTGGCCCCACCCCAGGCTCTCACACATGACTCTACTTCACCTACTCCCAGTCTTCAATTTCTCCCTCTGACTGGAATGAACCCTCTTCTCTGCACTCTTCCCCTTGGATCTCCCCCAACCTCCTCACCCTGGTAAAGACAAGGGCAGAAGAAAATTGGATGCTCTCCTCGGGGAGCACCATCAGGCCCCCGTCAGGATCAGAGGAGAGCAGAAGGCTCCAGTTGACACTCAGGGTGCTGTTGGGGGTGTTGGTGGCCACCAACAGCACTGCTGGGGGACCCAGGCTGCTCCACACATAGTGCAGCGTGGAGTTGGTGCCCACTGCCCGAATATGAAGCAGGTTCTGGGAAAAGTCCGGTGCATTAGAGATGACCTTCAGAGACACCTGGAACAAGCAGAGGCTGGTCAGGAGAAGGTGGTCAGGGAGAGACACAGGACAAAGATGTCTGGGGATGAGGGGGCTTGTACAATGATGGGGAAAGAGTGCAAGAGGAATGTTTGTGACAGCTGAGAGAGCCTGTCAAGGGCAGACATGGGCTGGAGGAGAGGAGGGGAGAGCCCAAACTGCCCTAACCCTGGTGGAGAGATCAGGGCACACAGCTGAGAGGAAGGAAAAAATCCAACACTTGCTTGGACCTGGCTCACTCAGGGCTAAGTCAGGGTCCAGATTCTACCACATCCGTCCTACTCCATAGTCCTACTCCATAATCCTGTAGCGTGACCCACGGCTGCCCCGACTCCTCAATGCAAGCACCTTTCATCCCCACCCTTCCATTGTCCTAGATTCCAACCACCCTTCAAGGCAGCATATGCTGAAACACCTATTGCTCTAGCCCCTCACCTGGCGGGTCTCCTCCCCCAGCAGGCCAAGTGGAGCTGCCGTCAGTAGACTCAGGAGGAGCACGGGGCTGGGGGCACAGAACCCCCAACCCCGGCTAGGCTTTTCATAGCCGCTCATGTGGTCCCAACTTCAGAGGGCGGAAGAGACGCTGAAGTCATGTGACTCACAGATTCAGCTGATCTCTTAAAAGGGCGGGGCTGTCACAACAGTTCTTAAAGAGTCCGCCTCCCTTCCGTATTTCAATTAAGAATAGATCAGAAAGGACTTTGTCATCCCCAACTGAGCTGGCAAGTGAGCCATCTCAGACTAGATTTGCAGACCCACTCCTAACCTCTCCTACCCAACTGGTCCCACTGAAGTTACCTACAAGGGGGCATGATATCTGTATTCAAACATCCAAATGGAATCTACAGACTGTGGCAGGGAAGGCACAGAGAATTTGAAAGAATTCGGTGGGGGAACAGCACACCTCAGAGGGTTCTTTTTGTCCATTATTAATAATTATTGAGCTCTGGCTATGCAGATTCTTGTCTTGGAAGAGAGCTCACAATTTTACTGTGGAGAATCAGAAAACAAGACATGAAAGTGATACATAATTGTCACAGAACTGAATACATAACTCGGTGCATGCCCAGCTGAATGAATGCACTTCTGGTTTTTGTTTCTTAATCCTAGTCATTTTAGCTAAGAAAAAAATGCATACGGTACAGTATTTATAAAGTACCAGAGGATATCAGCAGTCTGGGTCCTTCCTTGGGACAGCCATTATTACCAGTTTCTTATGTGTCCTTCCTAAAATATTCTATGTGTGCTCATGTTTATGTATGCTTTTTTGGGCCACACCACATGGCATGTGGGATCTCAGTTCCCCAACTAGGGACTGAATCCATGCCCTGCAGTGGAAGCAGTCTTAACCACTGGACTGCGTATATACATACATATTTTAATAATACTATATACATATATGTGTGTAATAAGATACCATGGAATCCACTGTCTAGAAATTTTTTTCACATATATTGAGGACTGTTCTGTATCTCTCCAGTCTTTCATTGAGGGGGTATATTCCACAGATATACCTAGCCAGAACCTTGATAGTATCCAACATTTTGCTACAGGCAAAAAACACTGAAAAGAATATCCCTGTATGAACAGCATTTCATATATATTTGTAACCAAATCTGTAAGATTAATACTCAGGAGCAGAATTGCCTCAAGTTGCCTTCTATGAAGTTCAATTGATAACACCATGTTTGAGGGCCCATTTCCTCAACACTCTGACAAGTGCTTACCAAACAATTTGCATTTCCCGATGAATAAAAGCAAACACTTCTCCATGTTTTATCAGTCATTTATTTTTGCTTCCCTGGAGCTATTTATACCTTTTGCCTATTTTTCTGAGTCCCTATCACTCATTCATTTATTGCCACACGGCACAAGATCTTAAGTTCCCTGACCCATGATGGAACCTGCACCTTTGGCAGTGAAAGCATGGAGTCCCAGGGAGAGCCAGGGAACTCCCCTGATATGTAAGCGTATAGTTTAAAGATTTACTTTTGGCTGTGCTGGGCCTTTGTTGCTGTGTGGGCTCCAGTGGCTGTGCTCAGGCTTGGCTGCCTCAAGGCATGTGGAATGTCCCCAGACCAGGGAACTTGTGTTCCCTGCACTGGCAGGCACATTATTAACCACTGGACCATCAGGGAAATCCTGATGAGCGTATTTTTAAATCTCATGTTTTTTCTAGTGCTCTTATATTTAAAACTTTCAGCTGCCGGAAACTAATTTTGCTGTAAGAATCAAAGAAAGGATCCAGTTTCATTTTTTCCCCTCTGATGTCTAGTCTAGGATAAACTCAAGTTTCCTTAAAAATTTTCATTTTTTTTTCTGACCATGCTATCCAAAGCAATCTACAGATTTAATGTGATCCTTATCAAATTAACCATGACATTTCTCACAGGAATTAGAACAAACCCTAAAATTTATATGGAACCATAAAAGACTTAGAATTGCCAAAGCAATCCTTAGGGAAAAGAACAAAGCAGGAGGTATAACCCTCCTAGACATCAGACAATACTACAAAGCTACAGTAATCAAAACAGCTCGATGCCGGCACACAGACAGACATATGAATCAATGGAACAAAAGAGTCCAGAAATAAACACATAACACCTATGGACAACTCATCTTTGACAAAGAAAGAATATAGAATGAAAAAAGCATCTTCAGCAAGTTGAGTTGGAAAAGCTGGACAGTCTCATGTAAATCAAAGAAGGTAGAACGCATCTCATACCATACACAAAGTGAAAGTCACTCAGTCATGTCTGACTCTTTGCGAGCCCATGGACTATACAATCCATGGAATTCTCCAGGCCAGAATACCGGAGTGGGTAGCCTTTCCCTTCTCCGGGGGATCTTCCCAACCCAGGGACTGAACCCAGGTCTCCCGCATGGCAGGCAGATTCTTTACCAGCTGAGCCACAAAACGAACTCAAATGGCTTACAAACATATGTATATGAAGATCGCTTAATCCTGTCTGACTTTCTATGACCCCAAGGACTGTAGCCCCCAGGGCTCCTCCATCTATGGAATTTTCCAGGCAAAAATACTGGAGTGGGTTGCCATTTCCTTCTCCAGGGGATCTTCCCAACCCAGCGATTGAACCTGGGTCTCTTGCATTGCAGGCAGACTCTTTACCATCTGAGCCACTAGGGAGTTGACAGACAATTTTAAGACATCATAAAACTCCTAAAAGAGAACATATGCAAAACATTCTCTGCCACAAATCATGCTGATGATTTCTTAGGGTAGTCTCCCAAGACAACAGAAATAAAAGCAAAAATAAACAAATGGGACCTAATCAAATTTACAAGCTTCTGTACAGCAAAGGAAACCAACAAAACTAAAAGACAACCTATGTACTGGAAGATATTTGCAAATGATGTGACCAACAAGGGATTAATTTCCAAAATATACAAACAGGTCATACAACTCCACTGCAAGAAAAAAACAACCCAACTGAAACATGGGCAGAATACCTAAAGAGGTATGTCTCCCAAGAAAACATACAAATGGCCAATAGGCAGATGAAAAGATGCTCATCACACTGGTAAAGAAATGCAAATCAAAACTAGATTGAATCGACTATACTCCAATAAAAATTATAAACTATGAGCTTATATATATACATACACACACCAGTCACCAAGGCCATGTCACACCAAAAATGTCTACAAAGGGACTTCCCTGGTGTGGTCCAGTGGTTAAGAATCTTGTGCTTCCACTGCAGAGGGTATGGACACGATCCCTGGCCAGAGAGCCAAGGACCTGCATGCTGTGTTGCACGTCCACAAAAAAGAAAAATGAAACAAATGAACCTACTCGTGCAACAGAAACAGGCTCACAGATACAGAACAGACTTATGGTTGTTAGGAATGGACAGGATTGGCAGTCTGGGACTAGTAATATACATACTACTATATGTAGAATGCATGAACAAAGTCCTTCTGTACAGCACAGGGAACTACATTCACTATCCCGTGATAAACCAGAATAGGAAAGAACACGAAAAAGAATATGTATCAATATAAGTCACTCTGCTATACAATAGAGATTAACACTGTAAATCACCCATACTTCAAATTTAAAAACCTTTGAGAAAAAAATAGTTGCACCCTCTCAAGTGTCACCTCTAGACTTGACAAGTGAGGATATACACAAGTGTCTTGGCTGAGTACATAGTGTTTAACAGGATTCAAGGCTCCCCCCATCCCCAGAACACTGCTTTATGAGGAGGCAGGTGCAGAATAGAATTTAGTTGAATCCAGGAATTTGCCAGAGAATCACAACAAAGTCAAGGCGGCAGCAAAAACTGTGTTCATGGAATCACTTTAGAGCCCATGCAGGCAACATCATTACTGGGGTAGACTTTAATGACTTAAATTTAGGCTTTGAAAAGCACAAAGGGGCTCTGAAAGTTCTGATGAAGGATAGAGATTGATCTAACGTTCCAGGAGGAATTTCCGTAAGTTATACTACTATGTACAATTAGTTAACCATGTATTTAACCATTAGATGTAAAACTCGAATGGACCTAGAAAAGTGTAAAGAACAAATAGGGGGCAATTCCTCTCTCCATTAATTTTTAGGTCTTTTAAGCACCATCTCTTCAAGATCTTTGAGAATTAACTCATTATCTTTCTTTAATGTCTGAAAACTCTTGAGGGAATTAACACTTCCTGTAGAGGCAGGGATTTCGGCAAAAGGTGGGCAGGCTTATTTCAGAGCCTCTCATAGAAAAGGAAAAGCTGAAAACTTTAGTCCGGGTTAAACAGCAAGTTAAATACCAAGTGTGATGGGAGATCTCCAAAGGCCCTTTTCCATAGCACACCTCTGTTCAGTCATCATTGCTAGTTGTAAATGCAACTTTAGAGCCAGACCATCTACACAGGAATTCTAGGCCTGCCACTTACCATTTTTGTGACCCTTGGACAAATTACTTTATGCTTTGGATTCCTAATAAAACAGGGTTATTACCCATCTTACAGGGTCCTTTTAAGGACTGAATAATATATGCAAAGTGACCAAAACATATACAATAAGCACTACGTGCTGGTCATTATCATGCCACCTGATATTAAACTTAGTAATACTAACTCTTGTGGTCACAGAGGAGATACAATCTGGTTGCATGAGTCATGAGGACAAAGGGAACAGGACAGCACAGAGGAAGGTCTCTGAAGAAATCAAAGGCTAGCCCCACCTAGCCTCCAGAGTCTCAGGGTCACAAGACTTTTTTTTTCTGTCTTGATAAAAATGAAGCAGAAAATGGGACATCTTTTGTTAATGTTAGCAGGGCAAGTAGAGATCCTGCTGCTGCTGTCACTTCAGTCGTGTCCAACTCTGTGCGACCCTATAGACGGCAGCCCACCAGGCTCCCCCCTCCCTAGGATTTTCCAGGCAAGAACACTGGAGTGGGTTGCCATTTCCTTCTCCAATGGAGGAAAGTGAAAAGTGAAAGTGAAGTCGCTCAGTCGTGTCCGACCCTCAGCGACCCCAGGGACTACAGCCCACCAGGCCCCTCCGTCCATGGGATTTTCCAGACAAGAGTACTGGAGTGGGGTGCCATTGCCTTCTCCAAGCAGAGATCCTACTGTGACACAAACACACCAGGAAAATAAGCCAGCAAGCCAGAATAGACTGGCATCAGGAAGAACCCTGGGAGACAGCAAAGAAAGAATTCTAGGTATGATAGGAAAGATTCTGAAAAGCTACAGGATACAGTACAAAAAAACACATGCTCTATGTTCTTTAGGATGAATGCCAGAGCCCTG
This sequence comes from Neotragus moschatus, assembly GCA_006410615.1. Classification (NCBI taxonomy): domain Eukaryota; kingdom Metazoa; phylum Chordata; class Mammalia; order Artiodactyla; family Bovidae; genus Neotragus; species Neotragus moschatus. The sequence goes on from SJYA01000507.1 coordinate 34,381, forward strand.
GCACATATTGGGTGTTGCTCTACATATAACCACCCACAAGGAATATCCATAGTTTGGACAGGTTCTTCCTGTTCTTTGGGTGGTGAATGCAAAGTTGTGCTGCTTTAAGTTTTACAGTATCAAGCTTTGAATTCCAAGAGCCATCTCAACTAGCATCTACTGAGAAGTGTGAAGAATACCCTCTTAAGAAGACAAAGTTATCTAATGACCTCAATCCCCATCTTTCTTTCTCCCCAGTAAGGTTTTTTGCCTTCTTCCTTGCCATGAGGCAGAGATATGACCCAAGGTTGAAAAACACATAACAACCATCTCAAATGACTTAGATTTAATCATCGGAAGCAAACTAAATGGAAAGCTTACAATAGAGAAGAATTACATGTCAGTGCCTTTCGAAAACTGAGCTGGGAGAGACTGGGGCTGCCCCTCAACCTGATCCCTCCCAAACAAAGATATCCACAGTGTCCCTGGCAGTCTTGCTCAGGGAAGGGGGAGACTCTGTTGGGTCTGTGCGTTGAGGTTGCCTTGTCCACTGCTCACTCCTGGCCAGCATCAGGAGCTCCGCCCTGCCGGCTCTGGTCGTCACCCTTCTTTTTGTGGCCTGAGACGATGTCATCAATCCGCAGCAGCAGAACTGCCGTCTAGAAGAAAAACCACAGCCCCAAAGAGGTCAGCAGACAGGAAGGACACTTGTTTTCTTTTAGACATTATCACTTAGCTCCTCCTACATAATTACCATTTTATCTGAAATCTACCCTTCAATAGTCTTGAATGTAAATGGAGTTCTCCCTAAGCAAGAGATGGTACTTGTGCTAGTTAACTTTTTTTCCCCCTTTGGCTATGCCACACAGCTTGTTGGATCTTAGTTCCCTGAGCAGTGGCTGGACTTGGGCTCTGGGCAGAGAGAGAGCAGAGTTTTAACCACTGGTCTGCCAAGAAATTCCTTACCTTGCTCTTTATTTTTAAGACTTTTCTTTTTTATGTGGATCATTTTTTAAAAAGTCTTTACTGAATTTGTTACAGTATTATTTCTGTTCTATATTTCGGTTTTCTGGCCCCAAGGCATGTGGGATCTTCGCTCCCGAGCCAGATATTAAACCTGCACCCCCTGAAGTGGAGAGTAAAGTCTTAACCACTGGACCACCTGGAAAGTTCCCACTACCTTGCTTTTTAAATGAGCTGAAAATAAGCAGGGGGATGGAATTCCTTGGGAGATCTTTTGAAGAATACTTAAATAGCATAGCATATGATTTTGACTGCCTCACCTCTACTGCTGTCTTATACGTTTGCAGCTTTACAGCCAATGGTTCCCAGATGCCCAGTTCTTTCATGTCCACCAAAGTGCCTGTCTCACCATTTACACCCCAAGTTTCACAATTCTCCTGGGTATGCTTGGCCTGTAGTCGGAACAAGCATAAATAGTTAAAGGGGAAAATATTAGGAACAAGTAAGCTGACAGAGACCATTAGACAAAAACCAAACACACTGACTGATAAGGTAGGAATAAAAGAAAATGCCAATGACAGCAAATAAGGCAAAAATTAAGATAGAGATTTTTAAGGGAAGAAGCTACCAGGAGAACCTGGGAGGACAGACACGAACCATCCTCTTAGTCCAAACATAGCTTTTCCTACCTAAGAGAACAGCATGGAAAGGAACTCACCCGAAGGGAGGTAAGTAGACGGATGGTGCTGGCTCCACAGTTCTGGATAAGGGTGCGAGGGATGACCTCTAGGGCTTGAGCAACAGCCCGATATGGCCACTGTTCCACACCAGTCATGGCTTTGGATTTTTCTGTCAAGGCATGAGCCACAGCCATCTCAGAAGCCCCACCCCCTGGCACCAGCTGAGGGTCCAGAAGAACATTGCGGCACACTTGCATGGCATCCTGGAGGTTGCGTTCTACTTCCTTGGGAAAGCAAAGAAACAGTATAAAGCCAAAGCTCGATGACCCAGGAACAAACTGGAAGCACCAAAGACTTCCTGACTGCCAAGCCTGCTAAACCACCAAAGAGGGCAGACTAAGAAAGGTCCTTCAAACCTTTGGGGAAGGGCAGATACCTACAATTCCAAGAAGGCCGCAGGGAGGAGATGTCACTCTGGGATATTAGGCTTTTGTCCACTGTGCTTGACAGAGCTATACCCTACTCTGTCCTGTCTAGTTGTATACTCTAGGAAGCTGCACAGCGTAGTGGAAACTCTACTCTAAACTCTATTAGCTTATGTGCCTTCCGTAAGTTATTTAACCTCATTAAGAAAAAAAGGGTAGTATTTATTAATTTCAACTTAAACAAGAAAACAATGGTTGCTAGGGGATGGGGAAACAATGAGTTTAATGGGTGTAACACCTCACTTTTTCAAAATAAAAGTTCTAAAGATCTGTTGCATAAGAATATGAATACACTTAACACTGCTGAACTAATATGCTTAAAAATGGTTAAGACAATAAATGTTACATTAAAAAAATTTTTAACCACAATTTAAAATAAAAACATTTGCAGATTCAGATGACAACTGAATAACTATAAACGGCCAACAGGAAAATTTTAGGCCCTCTGGGAAACTCAAGAAATGGAATGACCTACTTTAATTCAGTCACACTTCTAAGGCTGACTCACCGAAAGAATCTCTTTGCTGGCCCCCCGGAGAAGAACTGTGCAGGCCTTGGGGTCTTTGCATTCAGTGATGAATGTGAAGTACTCATCTCCAATTTTCTTGATTTCCAACAGGCCTGCCCCTGTTCCAACATCTTCTTCTCTCAGTTCCTCTGGCCGGCTGACTATCCGGGCCCCACAGGCTCTAATGATTAGATGGGGAGGAGGGGGGACATGGAGAAGACCAGATGATGTCAGATACTTTTACTCATCTTCCTGGTCCCTAGAGTCTGTGGTGGGGGATAAAGGAAGGGCAAAAGTGGATTGCTAGTAACATTTCTACCAAACTTGAGAGGTCTTGGCTGCCTGGTGAAACAGATTTCCAAATATAGAGGTAAAGTTTCCTTAAACTAATATAGTTCTATAAGTGTACATACCTAATTACTATAATGAGATACTGTTTAATTCAAAGTATATTCAGTAGACCCTAAAATTTTGGACAAATGAGTTCTTATGCACATGTGACAAAAATTAGTGGTCATTTCTATGTTGAACTTGTCCTATATTGCCTAATTAGATCTTAAGGCCAGTAACAGGACTATACTAAAAACAAAGGTCAAGCAGGAAGGAAGGTAAATATATGTCTGACCCCATTTTAATGACTGTAGGGCTAATTTTTTTATCTATCATTCTTTCCCCCTACTCATGGGCATGCAGAGTCAATTATATATACCCATGCATGCCCCGAGCCATTTCAGAGCAAGCGTTTTAAGTATAAAATCACATTTGGATCTATGGATCTATGTGCTATTAGGATAGACTTAACATTAAAAGCTCAACATTCAGAAAACAAAGAACATGGCATCCGGTCCCATCGCTTCATGGGAAATAGATGGGGAAACAGTGGAAACAGTGTCAGACTTTATTTTTTGGGGGGGCTGCAAAATCACTGCAGATGGTGACTGCAGCCATGAAATTAAAAGACGCTTACTCCTTGGAAGAAAAGTTACGACCAACCTAGATAGCGTATTCAAAAGCAGAGACATTACTTTGCTGACTAAGGTCCGTCTAGTCAAGGCTATGGTTTTTCCTGTGGTCATGTATGGACGTGAGAGTTGGACTGTGAAGAAGGCAGAGCGCCGAAGAATGGATGCTTTAGAACTGTGGTGCTGGAGAAGACTCTTGAGAGTCCCTTGGACTGCAAGGAAATCCAACCAGTCCATTCTGAAGGAGATCAGCCCTGGGATTTCTTTGGAAGGAATGATGCTGAAGCTGAAACTCTAATACTTTGGCCACCTCACGTGAAGAGCTGACTCATTGGAAAAGATTCTGATGCTGGGAGGGATTGGGGACAGGAGGAGAAGGGGACGACAGAGGATGAGATGGCTGGATGGCATCACTGACTCGATGGACGTGAGTCTGAGTGAACTCCAGGAGTTGGTGATGGACAGGGAGGCCTGGCGTGCTTCGATTCATGGGGTTGCAAAGAGTCGGACAAGACTGAGCGACTGAACTGAACTGAACATTAAAAAAAAAAAAAAAAAAAAAGATGGACCTAAACCTAGATATCCATGCTGAAGTAGTGAATGCAATCTAAGGCTGCATTAACAGTAAGTGAGGATCCAATCAAGTTAATCATTTGTTCTATCATATTCTGAGCTAGTTAAAACAGACGCCTCTGAAATGGACCCCTAAACCAAGGTAGTGACCACAGATGTCTAAGCATAAGCTGCTCACTTATGGTTAGGAGCAATAGAGTATCACGCAGCAGATAATTGTTACTCTAGAAGATCTCTGAAGAGGGCAGAAGGCTAATCCCAGGTTATTTCCACCTGTAAATGATTTGGCTGATTGTATCCTGTTAAGCTTTATCAGATAATGATGACTACATTATGAAGCTACAAAACATAAACACATAGGAAGGAGCACAATTTTATTTTTACCTGACCTACTCACCTAGCAATGCGATTATTATCTGTCTTCCGGACTCTGCGGATGGCTGTGATATTTGCTCGCATGAGGTAGTGCTGAGCTAAATCTGTGGAAATAGAGATGTCAAGTTGGAAGCCAGAAACTCCAGGTTCTGAACTGCTTTTATCTTCCATGTACCCTAACCATCACCCGTAAATTATGTTCAGTATATGACAACATGGGATAAAAAGAATTACTCATCCTCTTCTACCATAACAGCAGTCTGGAAAAATGAATGGAGTCCTACCGGAGATGCCCTTCTCTGTGATGACCACATCTGGCTTCAGCTGGATAATGTCCTCACAGAGCTGCTGAATGTACTCTTCTTCCATTTGGAGGATTCGGGTGAAGTCTTCCTCTCGTGTGATTTCAATGTCAGTCTATGTGGTGAAGAAAAGTCACCACGAATTAAAAATTCTGAACCGGTAAAGCTCTTTAGCTACTACTACACTCCCTCTGGTATAGAAGGAAATGGCAACATACTCCAGTCTTCCCTGGAGAATCCCATGAACAGAGGAGCCTAACGGGCTACAGTCCAGGGGATTGCAAAGAGTTGGACACGACTGAGCAAGTGACACGCACCCGCCCCCCTCACCCCTCTGTCTAGCCCTCTCATGTATCCCAGAAAGCAAGAGCTGGAATAAACCATGATCCAACACCTCTGTAGACCAGTTTAACTCCAACAATCATCTACATCTAGTTTAACTCCATTTAGTTATGGAAGGAAAGTCACAACACAATTAGTGGAGAGTTTGGCTAAGTCTATAGCCACTTAGTTCAACGTTTCCTTTGACTTGTCAGCATGCAGGGTAACTTCAGGGTCTTAATTCTCCCAACTAATAATGATTCTTCTTCCCAATCACTGTTTGATAAGCTTCAATTACTTTGTTTTATTCAAGTGTGATGGAGCCTTATGAGTTTCCTGTCCTTTGGAAATTTTTTAGCACTTCAAAGCTCAATTAACTCCTACTCCATGTTCTACTAATGCATTAGAAAAGGTTGCATGATACTCTGGAATCGAAGCCAGAGCTGGGTTCAAATCCTGATTTGGCCAATACAAGGTATGTTCCTGAAGCAATTAACCTAACTTTTCTGAGCTACAGATCGCTCATCTGTAAAATGAAGTTCAGTATCATTTGCTCTTAAGGTTGTTGTAAGTATCAGCGACTACATGTAAAGGTCACACAGTAGGCATGTGCTAAGTACTTCTTATCTCCTTGGTATAGTAACAGAGTCTTATATCAACTTTACAGAATAGGGCCAGTACCCTTACCTGGCTCTCTCCTTTCTTGTATTCCAGAGAAGAATCCAGCAACACAATGCGAGGGTTCTTGATATAGCGTCGCATCCGTGGATGGGTCACATCCTTGTTAATCATTACTCCACGTAAAACACACGAGTCTTCAATGATGCCCCCAGGTATCTGAGCAAAAGAATTACTTTAATCCACAACCAGGAGACACTTCTCAACTTCCTTTTCAGACATTCATCCTTCCCAGATAACCACCATTTCAGATTCTAAATTTTCTACAAACGTCAAAAAACAACTGCAGCTGCAATCACCTTTCTTTCTCTCTAGGAAGCACATAAATCTTAGACCATGACACACAATTTGAAGGCTGGCTGAAACAAGTTCAATGATTCACAGATTTAAAGGTGCACATATCACTACCTCTTGAAAGAGATTTCCACGAATTTTAGGTCTAGGGCTCCCTCTACTGGTCACAAGTTATTAATGCTACTTTTAAATCTTAAGATGGAGAAAGCTTTATTAGTGCTATGATGTGTAGCCCTGATTTCCTGACCTAATGTCTAATATGCACACAAAAATACAGAAAAAAAAAAAAAAAAGCCTTTCCCTTGCCCCTGTAAACCGTGGGTAGAAAGAGCAGTGAAGCTAATAGAATTATTTCAGATACCTCTTTAGTACCCTCTTTTTCAAGATTTTTGTTTTCCAGATAGTAAACACTCTTCTTCCTGGTTCTAATAATAAAGGTGTGATGCTAGGAAATAATTTGACTCCAAAGTACAAACTTGAAGAGTTTACCTTTTCTACCCTTGCATATTTCTTGATGTCAATCTCTTTCCGGCCATTCTCCTCAAACTGTACAGTTCTGACAGCATCCAGGGCAATGTTGCAAGCCAAAGAAGACCACCGACTGATGACTTTGGTAGTAATGGAGCTGTTGATGATGTTCAGCATCGTATCTCGGTTACTGGTGTCGACAGGGATACTGGAGAAAAGGAAAACGGGTAATATGCTCAGGGGGATCTTGGATATTTAAGAAATCCCTCAGCTACATCTTGATGGCTATAACAGTGGGCCAACAAGCAGAAGAAGGGGAAATTTGTTCCCTCATAGGAAACTAAAGTGTTATCAAGAAGTAACCTTGTCCATCTGCTGTTTAGAAAGCTTACAATTAACCCATCCCTGGAAGGTGTCTGAAATCCCTGAATAATCTGCTCCCTTCTCTGACAACTCTTCACATTTACTTGAGTTTTCAGTACAATATTCTCTTTTACTTTCTACTCCAACCATATACACTCTATGTAACTTTAACAACTTGAGTCAAGACACATTTCATCTTTGAAACTTCATCCCTTAACTAAAAAATCCTGAAAGTTATAGACCTTGGATACTATCCTGCCCAAATTTTCACATACTGCTGAAATCCCTTTTATTAACAGTGTAAGACACACAATAAGCAATCATTAAATAGTTATTGAATCATGTATTTTAGAGAAAAAAGCAACAGCTCCAAAACTTATTGCTTGATAAAAAGAAAAATGTTAATGATTCAGCTCCAAATATTCAATAAATCCTTTGTATCGCTACATTCTTACAAAGCTTACTTCATAAAATTATCTTCAATCAAACACCTCAATTCTCCAAGAGTGCTAGTTATCAAGTACTTTAGTTCTTAATAGCAGGCAGTACAATACAAAGCTCTCTACACTGCTGGGTACTTGTGTATCCAACAACCCAAGAATATGAGTAGATTATAGGTTTTATTTTTTAAACAACTGTTTTAATAAAGTTTTGCATTTTGTATCATCTTCTCATTTAACTGACATTCCCTTAAGTAGAAGTCACACATTTTTATATTCTTTTTATTATACCTTATAGCACTCAGCAAACACAGACCAACAGCAAGTTCTGCGATAACTAGACTGGATTCAAACAGCATTTTCAGTACCATCCTTTTCATTTTAATGAATACAGTTGACTATTATCCTACATAACACTTTGTATCACAGAGAGTACTGACTGGAATAGTTATAATCATACATGACAATAGGATATTTTAGTATCAAGTCCTCAATAATCAGTTATCTAACTCCTTGTTTCTCCTACTACAATCTAAAACTTTGGAGTGAAGCTCTATTTCACTTACTATACATTCCCCAAGGCAGTGTCTAACATGGAAACTAGCAGACTGCATGTAACCAAAACATGTTTTGAAGAACTGAATCTAGCTCCTTTTATTTGTCTGCTTTGGATCCTTGGCTGTTTTCTAAAAACTTTTATTCCCCTTATCCTTCCCTTCATTTTGCTCCCCTCTTTCTCCCAGATCAGTCTTCCAGGCCTTCCCTGGTTGACACCACCCGCTTCTGGTCCCCACCTCCAATACCTTATTTTCTTAAGGGTGCTGATCATATCATCCAATGCCTTGCGGTAAGCACTGATCACCACTGTTGGGTGCATCTGCTGCTCTAGGAAGTGCTCAGCCACAGACAGCATCTCCCCAGCTGAGAAAAGATATATATACCATAACATCTTAAAAAGTATCTGGATATCCAAACAATTTCATTAAAGCTTCTAAAATACCTGCTCTTCTTTTCTAAAAAGCAGGTCTGCCCCAAAGGTAAGCCAACACTATTTCAAATTTTGTACACTGTACAAGCCAACTCTGAAAGTATTATCATATACATTTTAAATGACTAAAGATTGATCCTAGGGTTTACTTAATTCTGTGATCTAACTATATATATTACCAGTTTCCTAAACAGTAAATATTTTCCAAAAGACTCTAAAAAGAAAGAAAAATACATAAAGGAAAATTGATTTGCTTATTATTATTTCAATACCTAAAATGTAGTCAAACCGCAGGTACTGAAAATAACACCTCCCCACAAAACTTTATACCCAGAAAATACCCATAAAAACTTACCCTTTGGAAGAGGAATTATTGGTAAAATGCCCCTTTCTTTTAAAAACTGTCCTTACTTTTAAATTCTAATTAAAACACACACAAACACAGAGAAATACAAATACACACTGACATACAAAAGTTTGCTTCTAAAACACCATTATTTTGGTCAAAAAAAGGCCTTTTACAGGTCCTTTTATCAGGTCCACTGATACTAATTCTTAAAATGTACACAAATGTGTCAAAGTTCACATATCTACTCTCTGGCATGTGCTCAGATGTTTGATTTTGATACTTTAGAATTCGTAAGTCACTATTAAGTATATTAAAAGATAATAAAATATTTTAAAAGATGATCTAATAACTTAGAAAAGACTATGCCCTGTTAAACAGCAGCCAGAACAGTATCATAGAAGTTATCTTCAGAAATGGCAATATTTTGGTGTTTTTTAAATAGCTATATCTAAAATACCTAGACCTATGGATATTGAACCTAATTAGTAACTTCAGGAGATTCAACCAAGATTGCTGTTGTTGGTATTCAACTTTTTCAACATCATGGACTATGGTCCATCAGGTTTCACCGTCAATGGGATTTCCCACGCAAGAATACTAGAGTGGGTTGCCATGTCCTTCTCCAGGGGATCTTCCCAACCCAGGGATCTGAGCCTCCTGCGTTGGCAGGCGGATTCTCTAATACTGAGCCAGTAAGATTACCATCAGAGAATTCTCATGTTGCTACAGATATTTTCAAAACGAATGCTATTATAAAAATTTCACAATCAACTTAAAATTTATAAAACTAAGGCAACACGCTAAGTTTTCAAAAGGATGTTTTATGATCCCACGGAACACAGATTAGCCATTAAAACATGTATAGCTAAGACTCAGTCTTAAGATTCTATATTTGTCTATTTTACTACTCACTAAAATCTGTAACCTCAAAATCAGTATTTACTGCACTTAAATGGTCATTCACAGACATGCAGAGATGAAAAATCTACATCACCCAACGCATACAATTCCCAGGCAAGATTGAATGCTCTGCCTTGTTTCAGCTCTCATCTTGTAAAAGTGTCCTTTATGTGGTATATTTAGTGGCAAGTTTTCCTCAAATCTGTCCATTTTCTTGGTGATTTCACTGTTGAAAGCACTTAAGTACTACCTAGTTCTCCCACGTACAAGAAGGCTCTCATGTGCCTTGTAGGACAATGAACTTATTAGATAAGCTTAGTTCAGGTGTGAATTACACTGATATTGGGCACGAGTTCAATGTTAATGAGTCAACAATGTACAATAAATAAGGTATCTTTAAAACAAACCATGTTTACTTAAAAACAACATCCAGAGCTTCCCTGGTGGCTCAGAGGGTAAAGCATCTGCCTGCAATGTGGGAGAGAGACCTGGGTTCAATCCTTGGGTGGGGAAGATCCCCTGGAGAAGGAAATGGCAACCCACTCCAGTATTCTTGCCTGGAAACCCCATGGATGGAGAAGCCTGGTGGGCTACGGTCCGTGGAGTTTCGAAGAGTTGGACACAACTGAGCAACTTCACTTTAAAACAAAACATAAAACACATATTTATACTTGATAAAAGATGTGACCAGAGGCTCAAAGGCATCTAACCCCGCACTACCTCCTGGAGTGATGGTTTAGTACTCACTAATTCAGTGTTTGTGGTGACTTTATAGAAAATAATTTACTGCAATAAGAATAGACTGTAATTTACTCTAACACATTTGAAAAACTTATTCTTTACCATGATGAACATTTTATGCTCAGTTGGGAGAGAATACATAGAAAATTAGCAACAAGTTCTTTAAATAGTTATAATTAATGGATTGGTAAAAATGTTCTTAAAATATGACTCAGGGGACTTCCCTGGTAGTACAGTGGTTAAGATTGTACTTTCACTGCAGGGAGTGCTGGTTTGATCCCTGGTCAGGGAACTAAGATCCCACATACTGAGCAGTGTGGCAAAAATATAAAAGACTGACATTATCTCGAGGCAAAAATCTAATGTTTTAATCTAATTTTCCTCATCAACCTTCCATTCTCTTCTTACCAAGAATAATTACTGATGTGGTCCCATCTCCAACCTCTTCATCCTGTGTCCGGCTAATTTCAATCATGGACTTGGCTGCTGGATGCTGTACTTGAATCTGAAAAGAAAAGTACAGGGCTTACCCTGGCGGTCCAGTGGTTAAGAATCTGCGTGCCCACGCAGTGGACATGGGTTTGACCCCTGGTCGGTGAAGATCCCACACGCTACAGGGCAACTAAGCCCATGTGCCACAACCACTGAGCCCGTGGTACCCTAGAGCTTGTAGCTGGGAACAAGAGAAGCCACGGCAATGAGAAGCCCTCACACTACAATGAAGAGTAGCTCCTGCTCACCGCAACTAGAGAAAGCCCATGCGTAGCAATGAAGACCCAGCACAGCCATAAATAATTAGAAAAAGAAAAATGTAGACCTCATTGAATCAACACTACTCAAAGACCTCTTAACCCATTCTGCTTGGTCCTAACTCTTAAAGATTCTTGCTTCCACACTTACTCTTTTTTATTGTTTGATCACAGATTTAAAGATTAAAACTGGCCCCCAAGATATCTAAGCAAACCACTTTTTCAAGTAGTTTTCTGCAGTGGAGCAGGGGGAAGGAGGAGGAATGCATTAGGACAACTTAAATATTAAAGTTTCTTGAGAACAGAACAATATCTCTTAGCTAATTTATTGGGAGCACCGTTGTGGTGGTTGAATTGTGGCCTCTGAAAGAACACGCTGATGTCTCACCCCCTGGAAACTGTGAATGCAACCATATTTAGAAATATAGTCTTTGAAGATGAAATCACGTTAAAATGAGGTTATAGGACAAATCAGGGTAGGCTCTAAATCCAACCACTGGAATGGTGGAGACACACAAGAGAATGCCATATGACAGAAGGAGTTTATAAGCCAAGGAATGTGGTCAAGGTTCTGAAGCTAGAAGAGGAAGAGCACTTCCCTAGAGCCTTCAGAGGGAGTGTGTCACTTCTGACACATTGAGTCTGGACCCCTAGCCTCCAGTTCATGAGAATAAATTTCTGTTGTTTCAAGTCAAACAGTCTGTGGTAACTTGTAAGCAGCCCAAAGAAACTTAACCATTATTTACATTATCTCTTTACGTGTCTTTTGTAAAACGTTAGAAAACAAAATGAAAAGTCGTACCTCTCGAAGAATGGCATTGCCATCATTGGTCATCACAATACCTCCCATGGGGTCCAAAAGCATCTAGGACCAAAGCAAAAGGTATATTTAAGTGTCCCAGAAAACAGAGAGGGAAAATGTGTAGCTGAAGTTTCAGTATGAGATAAGCCTACCTTCATCATAGACTTCGGTCCCAAACATGTTCGGATGATATCTGCGATAGTCTATTGCAAAGAAAATACAAAACATGTTAAGCACAAACCAGAGGACGGTGATTGTGCACTTCAGGGGAAAGGGCATGGGCAACCCACAGAGCCAGGGTTTTAACAAGGACACTTCTAAAGTAGGGTTGGCAACTAACTTTCAATATAGGGTGTCATATGGCTAGATTCTGTTCTTTGTCTTTCCCTCTTTGGGAATGTTTTCTAGATGTGCAGAGGAATAACTTTTCACAAGGAAAAAAAGGGACGTAGCTGTCACAGCTTCAGCTTCCCAGCAGTCCACAGATAACTGGAAGTCGACATATTTGTACTTCCTTCCCTGACAGTGGCTTCCACCCCATGCTAAATTATATCCAGGGCTATTTTATTCTTTCATTCAAAAGGTATTTACTGAATATACCTATCCAGGATCTACAGTGAGTACTAGGAATACAAAAGGGAATTCATATAGTTCTTTTACCCAAGTAACTCAGTCTAGTTTGGGAGACAAACACAAACATGCACTATAATATGCACAACATGAGAAGACCATCAGACACATCTCAGAGAGGGAAGGCTTCTTTCTCCTTACCACCCAAAGGGAAATGTCTTGAAGGAAAGGAAATCAAATTTTCTTCCATCAAATCACAAACAAATACACAAATACAAATACATGCAAACTATTATAAACAACTTAAAAAATATGCTACCTTGGCAGCATTGATGTTTCCAGATTGAACTTTTCTTCCAGATTCACGCTTTGTGTTCTGGCCTAAAATAGATAAAAACAAAAGGCATGGGAGATTCAAAAGGGAGGGGATATATGTGTACCTATGGTTGATTCATGTTGAGGTTCAACAGAAAACAACAAAATTCTGTAAAGCAATTATCCTTCAAAAAAAAAAAGGCGACAGACCAGTATTGCTCCACTGTATATAAGCTACTCCCTAATCTTTGAAAATAAACACACACCCAGGTTTCATGGATGCATACACTGATTAAAGCTTATCGACTTGTACTCTTTAAATATCAATTATACCTCAACAAACTATTTAAAAATAAACACATGTACTTATGGCTACTTATTTACTTCAATTCCTGGTATAATAAGAAACAATCCACAAAGCTTCAACTTCGGAATCTTGGTCATCACTTTCATTCTAACCAAACATTTGTGTATTTACACTCATGTATTGGATTCTCAAAGGGCTGGTGTCCCTAAAAAAGCATGAATCTCTCCTTTATATAACAAGGGAGAGTTTGGGGGTTTACATTCTCATACTAGGATATGGTGAACCATACCCACAGTCCTAGCATAAATTATTGACAGTGACCCCCAGTGTGCTGTGGAATGAGAACACACACTCATAAGTATTGGGATTTGCAAGATATGGTCACTTCGTGCTTGGATATAATCAGAATGCCTCAGTTACCCACTTACCATCAGTAACAGTGTACTATATACTTTAATAGGGAGCAAAATCAGTTACAGCTGCTAATGCCAAGGATTAAATCGGACCTCAGGAAGGTTGCACAATGCACCACTAACTCACCCCAGGGCCCTTTCAATGAGAGAAAAGCCAATGGCCGTAACTGAACCAATGTACTGTTTTTCTCACTCCTCTCTCCAAATTATATTTTCCCTAGAATTTGTTGTAAAATTTTCGATACGGTCCCATCAAATCTAAACACAACTCTCTGGATTTAGATCCCTATTTCAAGCAGTGTTAACTAAAATCCTGCATGGATCTTTCTGATGGATTGATTCATCAGAAAAAAATAGGTTTTTTTCCGGGTTAAGCGAATGCTTGTCTTAAAATAGTTATTTTCCAGGTGTAGAGAAAATAGATAAAATTTCGGAACAGCATTCTTTACACACAAGATGGTGAGAAAGGCAAAATGGCTAGTCAAGCATGTCAAGTGATCATGCAGGATGAGGTACAGAAGTTAACAGGATAGAAACATACCAGGGGAAGACAAGTGAAATGGGACTCATGAGTAAATAAGAAATCTGGGATGTTCCCGAGGGTAAAAAGAACCAATTAAGGAATCTGGGAAAACTCAGTTCTTAAGTGGGAACGATTACAACGGAGGAGACAGTTGCAGGAACAATTACATCTAATATAATATGATCAGTGAGAGAAGCAGGGTTACATTAGGAACAGAGGTTGACAAATGGAAACTCAAAACAGTTATCAACAAAAAAAGTGGCCAAAGAAACTCACTGTTTGCCAGACCCTCTTTTAAACAATTGTACCTACTTATCCCATTTAAGCCTCACAATTCTACGAGGAAATACTGTTAACTCTAATACTAAAGAGAGAGATTTCGATCTTTTATTTGGCCGAGGCTACACCACTATTAAAGGATAGACCAAGGTTATAAAGCTAGGTCAAATTAAAAAACATTTATTCATTCAGCTAAACACTGAAAATCGCTGAAGGAAAAACGTGCAGGAGCAAGGGTTGGGAGTGAAGAATGGAACGCAGAGAGGGAAAGCATCTCTCCGAAGTCACTTGCCCGGAAAGACAAACCCTCGCGTTCGGCGAGGGTAAGGTCAATTTGCGTCTGCNTTCACAGCATCATCTCTCAGGATTTGGAATAGCTCAACTGGAATTCCATCACCTCCACTAGCTTTGTTCTACTATCTTGATAGTAAGGTCCAAACTCCTCACCAGGGCCTTGAGCCCTCCACCTGCTGGCCCTCATACCCTCCCTGCACTGCCCCCTTACTCACTGACCTCTGCCACATTGCCCTCCCTGCTTCTCAACCCAGGGGCAGTGTACTTGCTCTTCCCTCTGCCTAGGAGTCTATGAGATCCACTCTCACTTCTTCCATCCCTCTTGAGCCTCCCCTAGTGACCCAGTCTAGTAACCCCCTTCACTGTATCCTCTAGCTCAGCTTTGTTTTCTTCAGCAAACCTCTCATGACATCTGCTGTATCTATTTGTGTGTGTTTCTTGTGTGTCTCCTCCACTAGGATAGCAGCTCCATGGGGGCAAGGACAATGTCAATTTGTTTGCTGCCCTGGCCTCAGGGTTGAAAGCAGGGCCTGCTTGACCTTGCAACACCTGGCTCAGTAAACACCGATGAACGGCTGCATGGTCATGACCTTGCTTTGTTAAGAGCCTCAGATCTCACGTTCTCTCCTGTGTCTCAGGAGCTTGGTATGCTGGCGGGGCTGCAGGAGGGAGTTTGGAGGAGGGAGTCATGTTGCTAAATGTGTACTAGAGAGGCTAATTTCTCCTGGGCTCACAGCCCAATCTGATCACCCTTCTGCAGCTCCTGTCAAACCTATGGACTCATCTTACCACCTCCATTCTGACTGCTCCCCACCTTCTGTGCCTCATCAGGCCCTGGGCAGAGAAGATGAGCTTCCAACCTTCACAATGTCCTGTCCTGGGTTGTATATGAAGAATATTTCTACTCAACTTCTCCCTTTCCAGAGAAGAGAGGTATTCATCACAAAGTGTCACTCACACTTGGGGATGGGGCTGGCCTAGGAGAGGAAGCAAGGGTCCCATGTCTGGACGCCTGAACAACAGCTTCTGGCAGAGGGAGGTGGTAGGACTTTAGCTTTCCTGACTGTGGTTTTGGTTGATTTGGTGATGGTGGCGGAATCCCTAGGAGAAACGCGGAAGGGAAGCTGGGACGAGGATGTGGCTTCCCATCTCCCTGCTCCCTTTAACTGCAGTCACCTTCATGTGACGCATTTCCAGAAGCAAGTCCACTGCACCCTGGATTCCCTTCTGGATTTTCTCTCTTCTTTTGGCCTATACCACACGGCTTGAGAGATCTTAGTTCCCCGACCAGGGATGGAACTCCAGCCCTTGCAGTGAAGGGGCTCAGTCCTAACCACTGGACCACCAGGGAAGTTTTCCCTGGCTTTTCTCTTAAGGGACTCCAGTCAGGCCCTTGAGAGTTAGCTGAACACAATTATATTTTTAAAACTAAGGACTGAGGGACAGTTTTTCCCATGTCCTTAGCTGGTAGCGAAGTTTTTCCCATGTCCCTAGTAGTTAGAAAATTCTCCTACCACTACTAAGAGGAGGAATGGAGGGCAAAGAAAGAAATGCTCTACAGCTTATTGATGTTTCCTGATGAACAATCAGAACCGTGACTATACTACTGAAGGCGTACTACATGTCCCATGATTTGTGGACATTAATTCTCACAACAACCCCTGTGTTATTAGTACTATTATTATCTCCATAGAACAGATGAAGAAGCTGGGGTTCAAGGCATGGTAAGCAACTTCTCCAAAATCTCTTTTGGGCGGAGCTGGGATTCAGTCCTCTGTCCCTCTCAATCTGAAGACACACTCTCACCTTCTGATCTTTGCTGTCTTTCAAAACTTCCTGGTCAGGAATTGACCACAGAACCCCCCAGTAGGATCACAAGAATTGTACCACTGAGGCAGAGCTGCTGTCAGGGCTGGGGAATTGAGACTACATCTCATCTGCCTTGGCATCCTGAGGACAGAGCATGATTCCCCTCCCTCTGGTGGTGATAGAACACGGAGGACAATCCTCTAAAATCTAGCACGTAGCAGGAATGCAAGCAAAATGTGTCACATGAATGAAAAGCTTTGAAATGAAATCACTTTGAGATCACTGCCTTTTGACCAACTTCTTTCCCAAGGTATTGTCGTTTTCATTTTACAGATGAAGAAACCTTAACAAACACAAGTAACCTAGTTTTGGCAGTCTTTTATGCAGAAGCTATTTTGGTGAGCCTCTGGGGACAAAAGGCCATATTTGATTTTTACAAATGGCTTTATGTAAACACAATAATATTTTTATGGTGCCACTGTGGCTGTGGTTTTTGGGAAAAACTGAGCTCTGGGGTTGGTCTACCTCCAGAAAATGGGTGCGAAGGAGTTCCCCAGTATAGCTTCTTTTTCTAGTTCCATACCAGACTGTTAGACAAAAAGGAATCTTTCTACTCCACCTTAGCTGTGAAATTAGGCCAGATCTTAATGTAAGAATCACTTCTTCTGGGAAGCCTTCCCTGATCACCCCCAGCAAGGCCTGGGTCCTGGTATGACCTGTCTTCCCCAGTACCACCCTTGCCAATACTGCTGCCTGCTGATTCATCTGCACTTCCCCCCTCAACACAGATAGACCTCCCACCCCAACCCAGGGATATATCATTTCATTGGATTGCCAACAATTAGCACCATGTCTGGCACACAGCAGGTGCTTAATATATATTTGTTGAATGAAGGAAGGCTCCCAAAATCTCCTCTATTCAAGAACTGTGATGTCACGGGGCCTGCTGGTCCAAAGGCCCTTCCTGAATGTGCTTTTCCTAGCCCCCAGACCTGCTGGTCACTCACTCCAGCCAACAACAGGAGAACGCATCAAAGTGGCTGTCCCCTCCACCCTTTCCTGTCACCAGAGGCACATGTGCCCGTGGTATGTTGGAGTCAGCAACCCATTTACCCTCTCTGCTCAGCCAATCGGAACAACAGTAACAGTATCTGTTGACTGCCTATGAAAATGCCAGCACTCCTCAGCAATTATTTGTAATTCTCATGACATTTCCACAAAGGAAATATCATTTCTCCTATAGATAAGGAAACTGAAACTCAAAGAAGGCTCCACAATTTGCCAAGGTNCACCCCAACCCAGGGATATATCATTTCATTGGATTGCCAACAATTAGCACCATGTCTGGCACACAGCAGGTGCTTAATATATATTTGTTGAATGAAGGAAGGCTCCCAAAATCTCCTCTATTCAAGAACTGTGATGTCACGGGGCCTGCTGGTCCAAAGGCCCTTCCTGAATGTGCTTTTCCTAGCCCCCAGACCTGCTGGTCACTCACTCCAGCCAACAACAGGAGAACGCATCAAAGTGGCTGTCCCCTCCACCCTTTCCTGTCACCAGAGGCACATGTGCCCGTGGTATGTTGGAGTCAGCAACCCATTTACCCTCTCTGCTCAGCCAATCGGAACAACAGTAACAGTATCTGTTGACTGCCTATGAAAATGCCAGCACTCCTCAGCAATTATTTGTAATTCTCATGACATTTCCACAAAGGAAATATCATTTCTCCTATAGATAAGGAAACTGAAACTCAAAGAAGGCTCCACAATTTGCCAAGGTGATACAGCAAAGATGTGTTGAGTGAATGAACGAATGAACATATGGGAGTCTTACTGATTCTGGTGCTTACTGCTTTTCTCTTTTGTTCCCCATAAACACTGGGAAAGGTCGATGGAGAAAAGAAGCCCACTGGTTTTGAGGATTCCTGAGCCAAGAGAGCAGGGAGTAGGCAGAAGGTGACCCCACTAGAGAGCAGCTCCAAGCAACCCCGAGTTACTCAGTAACCCAAGCCCTGGTCCCCACAAACAGCCTGGGCAAGCTGGGCCAGGGCAAGTGGCAGACACCAGTTCCCCTTGGCCACCCTCAAGTGCCCAGCTGATCATAGCTGGAAACTGGAGATGGAAGGTCAAAGCTTGGGCAAACCACCAGGCCAGGCGAGATGGGTGCTGGTGACAGAGCTGGGGCCCCTCAGAGGCGGTCAAGGGTGGAGAGATGGGTGAGAGGTGAAGCCTTCCCTTCAATTCCATCAGAATTTTCAGGGCTGGAGAAGGCAGGAGGGAGGGCCAAGGGTTCTGACAGCCCTTGGCAATCCTAAAGAAAACCATAGACTGAGACTCTCCATAGTGGTTGGTGGGCCAGGAGAGCCCCCAGGTGTAGGTCTGCCAGGAGAGCCCACAGAGGGGACAGGTGGGCCAGGGGGACCCTCGGAAGGGGAGGACTGTCAGGACCTTGTTCTCTGTTAGACCAGGGGTGACACCAGCTGGTACCCACTAGTTGTGAGAATACCAAGATCCTCCTGTAAAGGCTGGTGAATAGCAATTGCCCAAAGGTCTCCAAGTGTGCCTTCAAGAAACTGGCCCAGCTATCCTGGCCCTCCCAAAGGGCTCCCTGTAGACCTCCCACAATCCAACACATAAAAGGTGAACACCTGTCAGGGCTGGAGGCACCCAGGACCCAACCGTGTTACACATGTGACTAGAACCTTAGGTCACAGCCCCCAAACCTGGCTCAGGGTTGACAGTAAATGAATATTGTGAATGAATGAATGAGCAACAGAGGAAAGGAAAAATCAGAGATTCAGAGGGATTCAGAGACTAAGAGAGACAACAGGTGGGACAGAGATGGGGGAGGCTGGAATCGCGGTGGAAGCCCCCAGAAGATGCTGAGAAGACACAGCCCCTACTCCTTTCTCTTTCAAGTTCTGGTGCTTTTGAAAACCTTTCCCCTTAAGGGCCTGTCTAGTCCTTGCCTGTGCAACCCAGGGCAACCCCCTCTTCCAACAGGGCTCAGGAAGCAGACTGCATCTTTGGGGCAGAAGGCTGGATGTGGGAGGAAATGCCAGATGTTGAATGATCTGAGTTATTATCCAAAGGCAGCTGATCAGACATCTTCTCCCCCGCCCTCTGCCCCTGCTCCACCACCTGCAGAGGAGCAAGAAAATAGCCATCTTGCTGACCAAATAGTGACACAGAGCCTCGGGGCCAGGGGCCACCAAGGGCAAGAGAGGCTGCTCTGCCTGCTATAGCTGTGCTATCAGAGGCTGCTACCATCCTCCCACGCCTGCCCAGTTGGGCACCTAGAATCCAGCTGTCCTGCAGAGTCCATGCTGGACCAGAGGCTCAGGCCCTGAGGGGAGGGGGGGAGGAGGTGAACTGGGGAGGTGGCAGAAGAGAAGCAAGGTTGAACCCTACTTGGCATCAGCTCTGGGCAGTGACTGGTCCCTATGGGCTTAGGCTACAGCCCATGGGAATGGCAGCTCTTCTTTCAGGCCAGGGTCTGGGACATCTTTGCAAATACCCACAAGCCCACGCCCCCGCCCCTCTACCCCTGTATAACAACCCCCTCAGATAGGTGTGGCTAGGCTGTGGGCAGTGGAGACAGAGGACTTCTCCTACCACCAGCCCTACTGGCTTTCAGGTTTTCTTCTTTGAAGCTCTTTGTGGGCAGGGTGTCAGAACCAATAATACAAAGGTCCTCCAGCTGTTCAGAGGTCTCCAGGGGCCCAGCAGCCACTAGATAGAGGCCACGTTTCTCTGCCTGCTGATACCCACCCCCAACCTCAGTTTCTGAGCACCCTGAACATGCCCACGGTTTCTGCTTATATGGGTCCCTTCTTGAGATGTCTCCTCTCCTTTCTTCACTTATTCAATTTCTAGGTTGTGCTTCCAGGCTGCCTTCAGGCACCACTTCCCAGGAGGCAATTCTCCAGCCCAGTCCCCTTCCTTATCCCCACTCCTGGAGGCTCTGCAACTTATCCTCTGGGCTCCACAGTCTCTGTGATTCCTGGGTCACACATTTACCCCAATGGCAATTCAGTTCCCTCCTAAATGTCTCTCTCCTAACTGGACAGTGGCTCCTGGAGGGAGGGGTGATCTGGCTCATCCCCAAAGCCTGGCTCACAGTAAGTGCTCAGTTAACAGCTATCTCATGGTTGTTTGTCTACCAGGATGCCAGTGGATACAAATCCTTAACAAAGGGCTCTTGACTCTTAACTGAGAAGACCTTCCTACCACCTATCTTCCCGTCTTTCCAGCTGGGGGGAGGTGGGGGGGGGGCAGCCCAGAACCTCTCATATCACACTGGGTGTTCAGGGAACCCAGGTTTCAGTGGGCCCCTGCCCAGCCTGCTCCCAGGTTCAGCCTCCTGTCCTAGAAGTATGGTGGGGTCTGTAGATGTGAGGAAGCTTGGGAGTAGGGTAAGGAACTCAACTGTCGAGACTCAGACCTCCCTGGCCACATTAATCATCGGTGCCTGCTCAGAGCCGGTTCTTTATCTCCGTTCTCCATTGGTTTTTCAGTTGGGGGAATGACTGAGTAACACGTCAACCCTCTCTTGTATCACCCTGGAGGGACCCGGTGGGAGAAGTCTGAGCCAATCGAGGTCGCTTATTCTTTGGGAAACATTCTCTAAACTAACAACATGTTTGAGGGGGCGGGTGCCCTCCCTGCTTTCTCCCTCCACCCCCACCGGTCCCGCAGCTGTGCCGGAGCAGGGCAGGACACGGGGAGCCTTTCCGGGGTTATTTCCAAGGATCTGTCCCAACAGGAACGGCATCAGGGTCAGCTGGGCCAAAGGTAAAAGGACTTGGGGCTACGAACGCCCCAACCTCTCCCACTTCTCGCCCCCGCCTCACGACTGGGGCTCAGGCCCTCGCCTTCCCCGCGACACCCCGCTTCCTGAACTGGGATGGGTAACTGAGCGCGGATATGAAGGCTCCGGCAAGCCTCCTCGTGATGGGCGGGGCCTAGCTTAGTGGGCGTGGCCTGGCTCGCCCCGCCCGCCCCGGGAGTGTCTGCTCGCGCCATGCGCCTGGAGCCACAGCGTCGCAGCCTCTATCCCATGGCCTGGTCTCCCCGTCGCTCCGCGGGCCGGCGACTGCAGCTGCCCCTGCTGTGCCTCCTCCTCCAGGGCGCCACCGCCATCCTCTTTGCGGTCTTTGTCCGCTACAACCGTGAAACCGATGCTGCCCTCTGGCACTGGGGCAACCACAGTAACGCGGACAATGAATTTTACTTTCGCTACCCAAGTGAGTTCGGGTGAGGGCGTGCGGGGAGCTAAGACCCTAAGTTTCCGTGGTGTCTTGGGAGGGAGCCCAGATCTACCCCTAGGTGGGCTACCCTCTTGCTTTGAGATGAAGGTGCCCCAGATATATAATAATATCCTTTCACTAGTGTCTGCCACGTTCCAGGTATTATGCTAAGGGCGGCATATGCATTTTCTCCTTTAGTCTGTGAAGTAGACAAAGATGGGGAAACTGAGCTGGTTCAGGGTCTTGCTGTTAGAAGTGAGCGAGCTGGGATTTGAACCCAAATCTGAAGCTCCAGCATTACCTACTCTCTTGTTGGCCTAGCTGAGTTTTGCCTAGAGACTGTCTTTTCTCAGGCCTCCACCCTGAACACAAAGAGAAAAAGAAATCCTCTGGGCAGGGGAGGTAGGGGGCGGGGCAGGGGAGACAGCGATGCAGGTAATAGCTGTGAAGGCAGCCAAGGCCAGTGGGCTCAGACAGTTCTTCCCCAGTCCCCCAAAGCTGGTTCTTCCAGAGTCAGAGAAGAAATGGTGTAAGGAGCCACCAACCAATCACAGAGTAGCCGCCCCACAGCCCTGAGGAGGAGGCAAGGCAGTGTTATTAACCCATTTCACAGAGAAGGAAGCTGAGGCTCAAAGGGGCTGTGATTTATTCAGGATCACCTAGTACGTGAGCAACAGAGCTGGAACTAGGACTTGGTCACCCTAAGCTCTTAGCGCTGCAGCTTACCTGCCTGCTGACAAGGCCCAGGAAGGAGAAGTTTAAGCCCCTCCTTCGTGTTGAGGACAGAGCCTCCCCCTCAAGGTTGGGGGACCAGCCTTGTGATTCAGGCCCTGGGCAGCTAGGACCAAGGGCACCAAATCTCCCAGGGTTTGTTACAAATGTTTGAGCAGGTCTCTAAGCTCAGTTTTCCCCATCTGAGCAATGAAAAGAAAGGTGCCTCCATTTGAAAGATAAACATTCAAACAAGGCCCAGAATATGGGTGTCTCCTATAAAAATCCCAGCTTTTATTACCTTCCTTTCTGTGTGTAGAGCTGGTGGCAGCTGACTCTCTTCCAGCCCCAACCCCAACACAATGAAGCTCACAGTGCTGAGAATCGAGAGGGTAAAGTGGAGGCTTGGTTTTGTTCAGCCACTTCATCGTGTCCAACTCTTTATGACCCCATGGAATGCAGCACGCCAGGCTCCCCTGTCCTTCATCATCTCCCGGAGTTTGCTCAAATTCATGTCCTTTGAGTCGGTGATGCCATCTAACCATCTCATCCTCTGTCGCCCCCTTTTCCTCCTGCTCTCAATCTTTCCCAGCATCAGGGTGTTTTCCAGTGAGTCAGCTCTTTGCATCAGGAGGCCAAAGTATTGGTGGAGGCTTGGTCCCAGGCAGAGAGGGCTACAGCTCCTCCTTCCCCACATTTCACCCCAATTCTAGCTGCATGAGTGAGCCATGGATGCTGAAATCAAAGCCACAGAGCTGGCATGGGAGGCTCTTGGGGTCATGCATTTGTCCAGAGAGATGGGGAGTTGGAGGGGGAACAGTCCATGGACGGAGAGCTGTAAGCTCTTGCTCTAGAGTCCGACCTGGCTGCCTGTCATGACCCCCTATTTGCTTCTCCCATGGGCCTCAATCAAGGCCTCCAAGCCCTGCTTGCTTCAAAGGCCTCCTTGACCTTCCTTGCCCCTGCGTTGCATGATAAACTCTGCTGAATGCACAGCTTTCTGTCCCTGGATTGCAGTAGGAGGAACAGCAGTGGGAATCCTGCCTCTTTCTGCACTAGGTTTTTGTCCCTGTGGACTTGGGACCCTGGGGATGGGTTGGAAAGGAGGGACGTATGAGGTCCCTGGAACCTGGGGCTTTGATGCACCGAGTCTTCACCGTCCCTGTGTCCAGAAGTGGTCAGGGTCAGAGGGTGGTGTGGCCACTGCCCTTTGATTTGGGAGATGAAAGGGAGTTTTGCCGCTGTTGTTAAGCAGTGGGACTAGCCAGCGCCAAGGGCATGGCTGCTCTGAGTGTCTGCCTGTTATCTCTACAGGAAGGGCCTTCAGAGCCCAGCTGGTTCACTCCTCTCCGAGGTGGAGAGAGAACCAGAGCGGTGATGCAACTGCGTAAGATGCCACAGCAAGTCAGCCTGCCTAGAACCCGGTCTCCTGACTTCCCATCTTCAGCATTTCCCCCACATTACAAACCTCTTATTCCACGAGATAAGCCATGGAAAATAAGAGGGGGAAAAGACTAGGGGGAAAGTCTAAGTGTGCAGGGGACGCAGAAGCAAAGATGAGAAAGGCTTCTAAGAAAAAATATGGACAGGTTCTTTTTTTGTCTGTCTCTGAGACCTTACTTGCAAGAAGAGGGGTTTAGGACAGATGGAAACAGGATCTTCCTGAGGTGGGGGTAGGGGTGTGTGTGACTGGGACCAGACTGGTTTGTGACTCTTCTAGGAGAATACGGCCCGATCTGCCCTCTTAAAGGCAGGTGGAGGTAGAGTGGTGGGGAGAGATGGCTTCCCCAGCTCACCACTCCCTTTTTCCTGCTTCTCATATTTTATATTCCCACTTTACAGATGAGGGAACTGAGGCTTAGAGCGGTTATTGACTTGTCCAAGGTCACACAGTGAGAAGTGTAAGGATGTGTGTGTGCATGCGTGTGCTGGAATTTAAAGACAGCTCTGTGAGNACCAGACTGGTTTGTGACTCTTCTAGGAGAATACAGCCCGATCTGCCCTCTTAAAGGCAGGTGGAGGTAGAGTGGTGGGGAGAGACGGCTTCCCCAGCTCACCACTCCCTTTTTCCTGCTGCTCATATTTTATATTCCCACTTTACAGATGAGGGAACTGAGGCTTAGAGCAGTTAAGTGACTTGTCCACGGTCACACAGTGAGAAGTGTAAGGATGTGTGTGTGCATGCGTGTGCTGGAATTTAAAGACAGCTCTGTGAGATGCTAAAGCCCCAGCTGTCACTATTCCCTTGTCCTACAGTCTGACTTTGTTCAGGAATCATCTGGTGGGGTTGGGGAGAGGCAGTAAGGGAATGAGGGAGGGTGATAGGTGGCCCTGGAGGGCTTTTATCTTCCCTCCAGCCAAAAGTGCATGGGTTTGGAGGGGTTGAGGGTGTGATGGGAAACAGGCTCCATGCTGCTGGACCCAGGGATCCTCTGAAGGGAATGTTGAGGGGTCATCTTATCTATCCCCCTGCCTCCAGCTGGAATAGCTCCTTACCCTCCACAGCCCACAGAGAATGTCTGTGTGGTACATTCCATGGAATGGAACAAAAAAAGGAGATTTCTTGGTGTTAAGATTCCAGGTGAAAAGCTACCGGATTGAGTTTTGATTCCAAACAAACCCCAGATGGGAGATGTAAATATTATTGCTATTTAAGACAAGTTCTGGAGCGGTTTGGGCACGGGGCCCTGTGACACAGGCCCCTGTGTTGTCTTGCTGTCCTTGGGCAAAAGAACAGACATGGCTTCCCCTTTACTGTTTGCACAAGGAGAAAGCAAGTCAGGTGGGGAGGCTGAAAGAACTAAGGCTGCATACTGAGATCTAAACAACACCTCTCCTTTTCTGTTGGGTTTTAAGATCTGAAAGGGAAGAGTGATCTGGGCGACTTGAAGAGTGGGCAGGGCTGGAGAAGGGGCACAGTGGTGGGGACATCTAATGAGGCCAGTGGACCTTCACCCCCTTGGCCGAGGGGGCTGCGTGAACCCAACCCTCTGCAGGGGCTGGCAAACTCCTTTCCTATCAGCCCCCCCCACACACAAATTTGCTTCTCTCAAAGTTATTGATTGCATTCTAAAGTTCAGTAGTACATATTTGGCTTGTTGATGGTTCTTATTTATTTGTTTGGCCATGCTGGGTCTTAGATGTGGCCCTCGAGATCTTTAGTAGCCGGATGTGGGATCTAGTTCCCCAACCAGGGATTGAACCCAGGCCCTCTGCATTGGGAGCAGAGAGTCTTAGCCACTGGACCATCAGGGAAATCCCTTGTTGTTGCTTCTTTACCTTTAAACAAAAAAGGTGGTTGTGATTTTTTTTCTTTGTGATCTGCCTCTTTCTACGTGAATTCATTTACAACAAAAACATGTGAATAAGAAAAGAAAAGCAGAGAAGAACACAAATAATGAACACTGTGAAGGTCTATAGCTGATATAGTTGAAATTCCAATGTAGCTTTGGGCTACAGGCAGCCAAGAAAAAGGGGCAATATGCACAGTTACATGGTCTCAGCAGAATAAAGGAAGCCTCACATACGCGATTCTTTGATTCCTTTGATGTCTGTCTTCCAGCAACAGCTACATTCCCAGAGTCTGATGCATGACTGCTTAGGTTTGTTTATTTATTTTTAGTTCTATGACTTCTTAGTAAACATCTAACACATGAGTGAAGAAAAGCAGATCAGTTCCTTGTTCCTTAGGGGAGATAACATTTCCTAGTACTAAGTTCCAGGAGAAATTTCCCACCTGGAGCTATGAAAGGAGAGTTTAGGGTCTTGGTTGGTTGACCCTGTTTCTCAGTAAGTTATTTACAACAGATGCAATAATGCACTCAAATGTTCCTCTAGTGTTTCTCAATTAAAGCCAAGGATAGCACAGCATTACTGATACATAGACCCAAGACAAAGGAAACAGGACGAGACACACTGGCTGAACATTACCCGAGATGGTGTTTCTAGCCCTATCTACGAGTAGAGGTGGGAGGGGTACAAAACAAAATAATACAGAGCAAATTGTTGTATGTATCTCATTTTCAATATGGCTGTTTATTATTTTAGATTTTTGTACACAGAATGGAAAGCAAACAGAAAAACCCCAGGTGTCCCTCCCCAGAAACCCCACTAACACTTAAAAAATTCAAGTGATTCATCTATAAAATTAAGATATCCAAAGTATAGAAAGAAGCAAACTATAGGGTAAAAATCTTTCCCATAAATCTTTTTCATAAGTGGCCATATTGCAAATCTCCAGGGGGCGTTATTTGCACCAGAGTTGCATGGCTCAGCAGCCCTCCCCCTCCCTTCAATTCCTTTTTCCCTGAGATAACCTCTTAACAAAGTTATTAAAGTTATTTTACACAGTTCTACAAAGTTAACAGTTATTTTCTCAATTAATTTGTAAAATTTCAAACCCTAAAATTGGAGAGGCATAGATTCTGAAGTATGAGGAATGGAGGTTAGACATCAAGATGAACTTCCAGCCAGAAGGGGAAGAGCATTTCCATCACAGCAGGCAGGGGCTGCTGCAGGAAATCACCCAGGAAATGGGGGGCTTTTCACTGGTCGTAATGACCCAGGGATTGGGCAGTTGAGTGGGATAGAGAGGAGAGCAGAAGGCTCTACTCTTTTGCTCTGACCTGGGGACAAGAATGGTGGGGGTCCCCACTGCTCCAAGCTGGGCAGCTCTGCACTGGTGAGCCAGGCTGGGAGGCCTGGCCACGCCTCAGGGAATTTTATAGGCTTGGCTCCAGCCTCAAAGCGGCACTGTCTAGTGACAGCTGCGGGGTGCGGCAGGATTGCTGATTGGAAGATGGGTGGTGGCCTGAGTAGTCCCAAATGCCCTCTCGCAGGCTTCCAGGATGTGCATGCCATGATCTTCGTGGGTTTCGGCTTCCTCATGGTCTTCCTGCAGCGCTACGGCTTCGGCAGCGTGGGCTTCACCTTCCTCCTGGCCGCCTTTGCCCTGCAGTGGTCCACGCTCATCCAGGGTTTCTTCCACTCCTTCCGTGGTGGCTACATCCTTGTAGGCATGGAGAGGTGGGCAGCAGTGGCCTCCCTGGCTCCCCTAGGTCTATCTGGGAGGCCCCTGCCCAAGGGACCCAGCTCAAGCCTGGTCTTTCAAGTCTGCTCCCTGACCTAGATTTTTGACCTAGATTTCTGACCCATCAGTCAGTTTCTTTTAGGTACCCTGCCTGTTCTTGTTTGTCTGATTTCTTGTCCCATCCTTGACCCACACCTCCCTTTAGGCCCCTTATTACTCACAAGCTGTTGGGAGGATAGATAGCATCGTGGAAAAGGGCAGTGCTCGCTGTTGATTCAAAATCTGGTTCTTCCATTTGTCCTGGGCTTTGTTTGCCAAATCCCAGAATCTCCACAAAAAAGGGAGGTGATCCCTTCTCACTTCCCAGGGAAGAATTTAGCCTCGTGCATTCATTGCCTCTTCCCCGCCCCCTCCCCCGCTGGGCTGCCCTTGTTTTCAGGCCCCCTCACCCTCCCTATCCGAACCCCCCAGCATGATCAATGCTGACTTCTGTGCTGGGGCCGTGCTTATCTCCTTTGGGGCCATACTGGGCAAGACTGGGCCGGTTCAGCTGCTGCTCATGGTCCTGCTGGAGGTGGTGCTGTTTGGCCTCAATGAGTTTGTCCTCCTTAGTCTCCTGGAGGTGAGTTTGGATGGGGATGGGGTGAGGAGTGGGCATGGCCAGGCCCTGAGCATGCGGTAGGACTGGGGTAAGACTGGGGCAAAGGGCTGCCCCCCCACCTCAGCCCCACCTCCCCAGGTGAAGGATGCAGGAGGCTCCATGACCATCCACACTTTTGGTGCTTACTTCGGGCTGATCCTCTCCCGGGTCCTCTATAGGCCCCAGCTGGAGAAGAGCAAGCATCGCCAGGGCTCTGTCTACCATTCGGACCTCTTTGCCATGATTGGTGAGGCCTCCTGAGGTGTGGTGGGTAAGGGGCCAGTTCATATCCAGGACTGGTCTCCGGGTGCCACCTAGAAGTCTTGGGGTTCTGGCAGGGAACTCCCTTCCAAATCGGACTCTTCCATCAGAGCCTGGGGACCGTTGCTTATCACTTTTGGCAGTTTTATGACAGGTTCTTAGAACTCAGAGCTCATGGATCTCAGGGCTCCATCCCAGAAAATGTTCATGAAGGTGTTAGTCGCTCAGTCTTGTCCAACTCTTTGTGACCCTGTGGACTGTAGTCCGCCAGGCTCCTTTGTCCATGGGATTCTTCAGGCAAGAATACTAGAGTGGGTTGCCCTACCCTCTTCCAGGGGATCTTCCTGACCCAGGGATCGAACCCAGGTCTCCTGCATTGCAGACGGATTCTTTACTGCCACCAGGGAAGCCCGAGATCCATCCCAGGGGCCCTTCTAAATCCAAGTCTGATGGTACCTATCTCTGTTTAAAGGCCTTCAGGGCCCCCCTACCCACATACCAGACTCCTCAGTCAGGCATACTGGCCCCTGGAGTAATTTACTCCCCTTCCCCTCCCCACTCTCCACCTCTTTCTCCCGCTCTCTCTCCAGCCAGACTCAGCTTCTCCCCATCTCTAACCTCTAGGCCTGTTCCCTTGGTGCTGCCTCCCACCTTCTGAGGACACTTCCTCCCAGGAGATTTCCTGGAAGCCCCGGCACTCTCAGGAGAGAAGGAGAGGTCACAGGTGACCCCTGGGAGGAGTAGGGTCTGGCCTGCAAGCACCCTCATCACCACCTATTTCTTCTAAGCCTGCCCCTCTGCTCCTGTCCATTCACTGATGAGTCAGGAAAGGAAATTGATATTTTACCTTTTTGAAGGTAGTATTGAATAGTTACTGAAGTGCCCATTCTTACATTAAAAAGAGACTTGTCTTGTGTTTCTTGCTTACATCTGGGTGTGTTGTGAAACAGAGCACATGGAACCCTAGGCCAGCTGAGGCTTCCTTGCCCTTTGATAAGTTTGGTTTGAAGTCCAAAGGCTTCCCAAAGATTTCTGTGCTTTCCTGGGAGGCTTACATTCTCAGATTTCCTCTGCTTCCCAGCTCCTGCTGGACAGGAAAATGGGTCTCTTCCTTGATTCCTCCCAAAACTCTTCTCAGAAGACGCATGTTATGTGTGGTAGATTTTACTGCAGACTGTGGAGGTGCAGAAGTTACATCACAACCTAAAGACCACTCAGGACTAAGGGGCACTCCCTCAAGCCTCTCTGCCATGCTGGCCCTGCCCCACAGGGTCCCCAGCCCCCTCCTCCCTTGCCCCACCTCTCCCTCCAGGACTGACCAGGGAACCTCACAGGGCAGCAAGGCCTGTGGAGCTCCCGGTTCCTGCCCGAGATGCACAGCCCCAGCCCATCAGTGCTCAGGCCAGGGCCCACCCTCTCCAGGTGACAGTTGAGGTTATAAAACAAATGATTTTCCTGTTATAGATATCAAGTACCAGATTCGTGCCTGATATGTGGTGCCCTTTGCCTTTTTTTTCTTTCCTTTTCTGATACTTAAAAAAAAAACTCAACCCCCCGTGGTTTTCAGTCAAGTAACACCCTCTCATGCCAGTACCCTTCAGTGGTATCAGTTGTTAGACATTTATTACCAGCTAGGCCATGGAAGACAGTTGAGAGTCCCTTAGACAACAAGGAGACCAAACCAGTCAATCCTAAAGGAAATCAACCCTGAATATTCATTGGAAGGACTGAAGCTGAAGCTGGAATGCTTTGGCCACCTGATGTGAAGAACTGACTCATTGGAAAAGACGATGCTGGGAAAGATTGAAGGTGGGAGGAGAAGGGGACAACAGAGGATGAGATGATTGGATGGCATCAGCGACTCGATGGACATGAGTTTGAGCAAGCTCTGGGAGATGGTGAAGGACAGGGAAGCCTGGCGTGCTGCAGTCCACGGGGTTGCAAAGAGTCGGACACAACTGAGCTACTGAACAACAACGAAGCTGTGGTTGGATTTCCCTGGTGGCTCAGCTGGTAAAGAATCCAGCTGCAATGTAGGAGACCTGTTTGATGCCTAAAAGATCTCCTAGAGAAAGGAATAGCTAACCACTCTAGTACTCTTGCCTGAAGAATNTGCAAAGAGTCGGACACAACTGAGCTACTGAACAACAACGAAGCTGTGGTTGGATTTCCCTGGTGGCTCAGCTGGTAAAGAATCCAGCTGCAATGTAGGAGACCTGTTTGATGCCTAAAAGATCTCCTAGAGAAAGGAATAGCTAACCACTCTAGTACTCTTGCCTGAAGAATCCCTTGGACAAAGGAGCCTGGCGGGCTACAGTCCACGTGGTCGCAGAGTTGGACATGACTGAGCAACTGACGCTAACTAAAGTAACAGGCCGTGGTTAGGGGCTTGGCATGTATCATCTCATTTAGTCCTCACTTCCTGAGGCGTGTCATTATCCCCACTTTACACATGAGGAAACTGAGGCTGATGAGGGTAGGTGACTTGACTGCAGTTACACAACTTGTACCTTGTGAGGGAGTCACTTCCTTCCTCTCCTTCTGCCTGCCTGCTCACCGTTTAGGGACCATCTTCCTGTGGATCTTCTGGCCTAGTTTCAACTCTGCACCCACCGCCCTGGGAGACGGACAGCATCGGACCGCTCTCAACACATACTACTCCTTGGCTGCCAGCACCCTCAGCACCTTCGCCTTGTCAGCCCTTGTCGGGGGGGATGGGCGGCTGGACATGGTATGGGGAAGGGCATGCAGAGAGGCAGAGGGCTGGGCCGGGAGGCCAGGGAGAGGCCTGAGACCCTGCGAGGTTGATCCTCCAGGGGAACAGGTAAGGGCAGAGGCAGAGGGGGCTGCATCTACGCTGGAGGCGTTGGGGCCAGAGCAGGAGGTGAGGCTAGGACCGCAAGTGAGGTAGAGAATTAGACGGTGGAGAAGCAGCAGGTGGCACTCTGGTGGGCAGGCTTGGGGTGGGTGTGGCTGTGACGATCAGAACAGGCTGCCAGAGCCTTGTTCTTCTGTGCTCCCTTAGGTCCACGTGCAGAACGCAGCGCTTGCCGGAGGGGTTGTAGTAGGGACAGCAGCTGAAATGATGCTGACACCCTTTGGGGCTCTGGCAGCTGGCTTCCTGGCTGGGGCCATCTCCACACTGGGGTACAAGTTCGTCACGGTACATAAGCCCCTGGGCCCTGAGCAGGGCAGGGTGTCTTCACACCCTTCCTCCTCTCCAGCAGGCCTGGCTGAGGGGGCACACGAGACTCATGATTGGTGTCCTGTCTCCAGCCCATCCTTGAGTCCAAACTCAAAGTCCAAGACACATGCGGTGTGCACAACCTCCATGGGATGCCAGGGGTCCTGGGAGCCCTCCTGGGCGGCCTTGTGGCTGGGCTGGCCACCCATGAAGCTTATGGAGATGGGTGAGTTCTCCCCACCCTCACCCCACCCCCAATCCTCCATGGAATCATTATCCCCTGGAACCAACCCCCTCGGTCTCTTCCTCCTTTTGTGGACCACCACCACCACCAAAAAAAAGCTATCTATTCTCCTTAATTCATTCATCCATATCTTGGAAGCCGAAGAAACTGGGGTGAACAAGACTGGGGACTGCCTTCTTGGTCCTCAGTCAAGTGCCCCAGAAGGTTGTTGAATAAATTATTTCAACAGTATCGTTATTAAAGGGTCAAGGAAGAGACACTGACCCTTAGGATACATTTTTGCACATCAGGGCTCAGGGGAGAGGGGAGGTAAAAGTGACCCTCAAGCTGAGCCTTGAAAGTATGAGGGTGTTGCTGGCACGCTGGGGATGGGAGGGTGTTCCCCTCCAATGGGCTCAGTTAGAGCAAAGGCCTGGAGGTGACTCAGCCTGGCAGGCTCCCCAGGGCCCTTTTGGCTGCTGCAGAAAGCAGGGCAGGGCCCTGATGCGCTGACCAGCCGTGGCTCTGTGCTCCATCCGTCTCCTCACTCTCTCCTCTCCCTGCAGCCTGGAGAATGTGTTTCCACTCATAGCTGACGGCCAGCGCAGTGCCAGGTCTCAGGCCATGCACCAGCTCTTTGGGCTGTTTGTCACCCTGACATTTGCCTCTGTGGGTGGGGGCCTTGGAGGTGAGTGACCTTGGCTGGGGTCGGGAGTTGGCAGGAGGAGCTCCAGGGAGGGCAGAAGACGCGAG
>SJYA01000507.1:69256-108275 GCA_006410615.1 Neotragus moschatus
GGGTGTTCGAGGGCTGGGGGCGGGGTGGGTGTTTTCTGGAGGAAGGGCCATTGGATCCATCCCATTCCCCTGACATTCATTTACTCTATTGAACACCTACATCGTGCCAGGTGCAGGGTGGGGTTATGATGTTCAGAGGTAACTTCCTCCAGGTAAGGAGGATCAAGCAGGTACTTTCTCCCTTCTGGTCGCAAGGGAAGGTGGGAAGCCTGCTGACCAATCCCTCTCCTCTGCGCCTTGTTGCGCTGCTCCCTCTTCCCACTAGAGGGCAGCCCAACCTCAGGCTGAGGCCTGGGGCGCCACCTCTCTGGGGCTGGGGCTGGGGCTGGCGCTGGGTTTGGGGCCGGGAGGGAAGAGGCCTTGCTGGCTCATCGATAGACAAAAACCTTCCACAGAGGCAGCCTGCCCCACTGATGCCAGGCCAAGCAGTCCCTCCTGATGTCTGGCCTTCAAAATTAAACATATACTTCGGTATCCCCATCTTCCTGCTCTCACCTTGAGATCTTATCCTTAAATAAGAGTTCATTCATTCATTTAATTACTTATTTACTCAAGAAACACTTTCTCCTCTTGGAGAGGAGCCCACAGGAAGCTTACGAGCTGTGGTTCGTGACAGACTCACTACTTGACCCGTTCCCACGGTGCACACTTCTCTGAACCTTGGTCCCCTTCTCTGTAATACAGGGATCCTATTCCCCTTGCAGGGCCGCTGTGATTACTCAGGGAGGCAGTGCTTTGTCACGCATTTTGCACAGGGCCTAGCAGAAGTGGCGCTTGATAAATACTGTGATTTGCCTGTGCCAGGCATCACATCGACCTCATGACCCCCAGCTTCTCTATGCCCTGTGGTACTGGGTAGCACCCTCCCCTATG
Source organism: Neotragus moschatus (assembly GCA_006410615.1). Lineage (NCBI taxonomy): Eukaryota > Metazoa > Chordata > Mammalia > Artiodactyla > Bovidae > Neotragus > Neotragus moschatus. The sequence goes on from SJYA01000507.1 coordinate 70,130, forward strand.
GGGGCAGCAAAAAGCCTCACACATTGTCCCCTACTGCCACCAGGGCTCCTTCTGAGACTGCCCATCCTGGACTCCCCGCCAGACTCCCAGTGCTACGAGGACCAGATTTACTGGGAGGTGCGATGTCCCCACCTGTCAGGCCCTTAGGGCCCTCTCACCCTCAAACGCCCCCTTCCCTGCCTCGTCTCCTCTGGTCCGACCTGCCTCTTTCCCTCCTCCCCGACTCCTGCTCCTCTGGGGTTCACCCTTCAGCTGTGGTCTCCATGCTCTAGAGCTGACCTTTCACCTGCTCCTCCATCCCTGCCCTCCAGGTGCCTGGGGAACACGAGCATTTAGCCCAAGGATCAGAGGAAACAGAGACTCAGGCCTAACTTGCTTCCAGCCCTCGGCAGGATGCTCTCCTTTTAGAAGAGGATGACTGCCTACCGTGGGGAGGCTCCTCATTATTAGCTCCCATCACTTCTGCTGCCGGAAAGAAGACAGGAGCTCCTTTCCATAGGGAGCCTTGGAGGAGGGGTGGTGGGAGGCTGGTAAGATGGTGGAGGAGCCAGGTGGCTGATGAGGAGAGACCCTCATACACCCCCACCCCACCACCCCACGCCCTGCAAATGAGGCACTCGAGGGACTGCTGACTCACTGGACCAGCATCACTCAGTTACTGTGAAGCCTGAGCCAGGGCCTGGCTCTCTGAGGATGATAAACACCATGGTCACCAAGGACTCTGACTCCTTTATTTTTGTGCATTGAGAATTTGGAGAGTTCCTCGCACCATCTAACTCACAATATTAGAACCTCAGGTGAAAAAAGACCTGACTGGTGACAACATCCTGCCTCCTTGAGTCTAAGGAACTTCCCCTAGGATGCTGTCTTCTGTGAGGGCAATGCCCAGGCTGCGCTTCCTTGCTTCCAGAGACAGGGAGCTCATTCCCCTCCAGCAAATGTATGTTTGTTACAAGACAGCTCAGTCTGCTAGAGAGCTCTTCCTATTCTAGAATGAATGCCACTCTGACCCTCAACTTGGGTGACCTCTGGGAGGCTTAAGAGTAGCATAAGGAATTCTTTTGCCACTAACTCCTCAGAAGCTGGAAGCAGCCAGCCTCCAGGCACCAATTTAGGTCCCTGTCCAGAGTCTGAGGAGTGGGGACTAGGAAGGGCAATTCTGAATTGCTGTAGGGAATGGGGAAGGCAGGCCTAGGGCTTCCGTCGGCCTGACACCATTAGACCACCAGAGGGCGCTCCAATCCCAGCAGAGGAAGATAGGGCCTTCGTTCTCCAGCACCCTCTATCAAGAATGGAAGTCCTTCCTGCAGCCTAATGGCCTTCCTGCCTGCTTCAGCTCTGGTGCTTACTATTGCTGCCACAAGACTTCTGAGCGCCCAGTCCCCATCACATGTCAGGCGGTGCTAGGGCTTCCAGATCTTTCATTCGACTAGGAATCCATCCTTCCAGTAGACCAGAGCTCTTTTCCCAAACCTGAAGTGCTGGGAGCCCCTCTGCCCTCTCCTGCCACTCCCCAGGCTTCCGACAGGAGTGAACAAGACTACAGACCTCTTCCTCAAGACCAAACCCCAGGAGGGATTTCTGGGGCCTAGTCCTGGGATAGGCACAAACGGTGTTCCCGTGAGGGTCCATCCTCACTGTAGTTAAAGGGACTGAGCCGGGCTGGAGAAAGAGGACAGCACGGAGCTGAGGAAAAGCTGAGGAACAAGGAGGGCTGTTGAGGGACAAGTGCTCCATGGGACCCTCTTCTTTGTGGCCCAGACAGACTTGGTGTATCCCTCCCCTTGAGTTCCCCTCCTTCCTCCACAGCCTCCCCTGCCCCGTTGCTGGCTGGGATCAGTATGTTGGAGGGAGATCCTTGTGCTGAGGCAGAAGTATGACTGCTGAGATTGCAGAAAGGTATCCTGTCCTGTGAGCCCCAGGAGGGTGGGAGTCTGGACAAGCAGAGGCCCATCCCCCATTCCATCCTGCAGAGCCTTCCCTCTAGCCCTGGAAAGATCCAGGTACAGTCAGCTGACCTGTTCTGCCCCCAAGCTCCCTGAGCAGTCCTCTGAGATCTGAAGGACTTATAGGAAAGGAGAGAGTTGAGGACAAGACCCTCCCTGCCCTGCCTGGGTGGGTAAAGCTCCTATATATGAGTATTCATTTACACATACCACCGGCATTTTCCCACCTGATCTTTTCCTGATCACTCTGGTTCTTTTCTGACCATAACCACATCTCCTCCAGGCTTGACTAAATGGGGCTGTTGCAGCCCAGGCTGGTCACTGCTCCCATCTTAATCCAGGGAGGCTTCCTGAAGAAGCGACAATTGAACCATCCCTGGGAGAGGACAGTTACCAGCTTCTACAGGAGGAAAGGCTGCAGGTCCCAGGGTGGCCCACCAAGAGGTCCTTGAGAAAGGAGGGTGGTAGCTGCCCAGCAAGTGATGGCCCTGAAAATCCTATAGCCAAACAGCTGAGGCTCCATTACTCTCTCAAAGCTGCTCACAGCCCAAGACACTGCTGAGATCTGCAAGATCCTGAACCCTGGCTTCATGGCTCAGGGGACTCTGTCCAGGGCTGAAATGTTCAAAACCAGGCCCTTGTTCTTTCACTCTACATTTCCTCCTGTCCCTCCCATAGCTTTTCCTCTGGTGCCCAGCACCCTGGTGGGCAGTCCATAGATGGTTCAGTCTGAGTGATGAGCTGAACCATCATCATTTGCAGTTTGGGTATGGAGTGCTCCACCATCACTGCTTTCAGGCAGATAGCTCAGAGGGCAAGAAATGTCCTAGCTCCTAGGGTATCCTAGGAGCCTGTCTGCTGCCCTGCGACTGAGCCCCTCCCCCATCTTTCCTGTAGCCCCTAGCTCAGCACCATCCATCACCCCCCCCCCAACACACACACGGTGGCCCATCTATTCAGGCTGGGTCAACAGGGTGACAATGAGCAGGTCAAGGAGATGGTGGGGACAGGGGCCAAGGGGGCTCCTTCCTCACCTCTTCAGGACAATGAGGCCTCTGCCCCTCAGGAACAGCCCCTCTGATCACCACCATTATTACTCTCAATGCAGGACAATCAGACACTTGCCCACTCATGAACTCTTGTCTGTCCAGCCCCAGTGCCCAAGTTCTGGGGACAATGATGGACGAGGACCCCGAGCCCCTGCTTGCCTCCCAGGGCCTCACTGATGGGGAAGACTGGCTGCGCCAAAAGGTCAGTGTCAAGCCAGCAGGGTTAGAACCCTTAGGGAAGGGTTTCTGGAGTTGGTCACTGTTCTGGAGTATGTGTGGGTGACAACAGGGCTTCATGGCCAGACATCTGGCCGAGAGGCCCAAGGTTCTCCATGGACCTCAAGGTGCTTCTGTGCCGGTGTGGCCGGACCCCCCACCCCCACCCCGCCCCAGGCCAGAAGCTCCGAGCTGCTCTTGTGACCTCTGGAGGACCCCGCCCTCCGAACCTGCGCAGCCTGGGAAAGGCCTGAGATGCCCCGCTATTGGGATTCAAATCACGGCGCACGGTGGCCCCAGCTCGAGGAGGAATTAGACACGGCGTGGGTGTCCGAAGTGGGGGGTGGTGGTGGTCCCGGGACAGACTAACTCGGCAGCCGTGCTCCCCCCACCTCACCCCGATATTTCTCTCCCACCGTCAGGATCTCCCCCACCCGCCGCCGCGCGACTCTGGGCGCCCCGTCTCTTTTGTCTGGCCCTCCCGCCCACTCCCAGCCGGGTCCGCCGCGCCGCCCCGCGCGCCCCGGCCCGTGCGCCCGCCGCCGCCGCCTCCCGGGAACAATGCGGGCCAATGTCTCCGGGCGGGCGAGCGGGCTATGCAAATGTCCAACGGCCTGTGAGAATCCCCCTCTGCCGCCGCCGCGTCTTCCACCGCCTGAAAGGGGCTGGCGGCCAGGCCCGGGTGGGGGAGGCGGCCCCTGCATAGGGATGAGCTATCGTCCCGGAGCGCCCGCCCGGGACAGAGTGCCATTGTTTCGGTGTGGCTGTCTGTTCGCCCATCGGAGCCGGCCAGCTCCAGGAGGAAGGCAGAAGACGACCAAAATCAGGCCTTGGGGCAAGGAAGGGGTGGTCACCTGTTCCCTCCACTCCTACTCCTCTCCCCAAAGAGCCTTAACTTTAGGGTCAGACCGTGGTGGGCCCCCAACTTGCCCCCCCCCTCACTAGCTTGATGGCCTGCACAAACCAGTTCATTTCTCTGAGGCCCTGTATCCTGAAGGTTAAACCTAGCCTAGAGTTTCTGCTCTTCCCATCCTCCTTACCTGTTAACTGCCCTCCTCATCTCCATCATTTTTTCACATGACATTGATCTGGGTTGTCTCTGGAGCCAGTTTCCTTCTAGAACCTTGAGGGAAATACTCATGTTTTCCCCAAAACAGGTTACTGGACAGGGTGAGCCCCAGGCTGAGTCCAGGCCGCCTTCCTGCTTCCTTCTGCAGCTACCAGTTAAGAAGGCCCACCTTTTATGGGAGAAATACCAGCCATGCAGGCCTGAAGCTTCTCCAGTGACTAGAGGTTCAGTGATGGGGGTGCCACACAAAGTTCCCTCCCACAAGTGAAAGAGGTGTGTTCCTCTCCCCGCAGCCCAAGAACCTGTGTCCATCTAACACATTGCACTGTTTGGCACTGGAGGAAAATATCTGGACAGTGGGCAAGAGACTCTGTGCTTGGAGCAGAGTCCATTTTAGCTGGGATCTTGGCCCTGGCTCTTGGGTGTTTGCAGGCTGAGCTCCAGTAAATGGACTTTCAACTCTGCAAGGCGCAGGACCTGATCTCACCTTTCCTAAATTCCCGCACAGGCTCAGATTGACAACTGATGCCCCTAGGGTGAGAGCTATTTCAGAAATGGTGCCTGGGCCCTTCAAGCAGTGATGCTTCTGGGACTCATAAAGTTTGAGGTGGCAAAATCAACTGGAGCAACAGCAAAATGAGAACTGACCAGGGAAGTTCAGGTTTTCAGTCCCAGTAAGGCAGGTTTCCCTGGTGGCTCAAACGGTAAAGAATCTGCACACGGTGTGGGAGACTCGGGTTTGATGCCCAGGTCAAAGAAGATCCTAGAGAAGAGAATGGTAACCCACTCCAGTATACTTGCCTGGAGAATTCCATGGACAGAGGAACCCAGTGGACTGCAGTCCTCGGGGTCACAAAGAGTCAGACATGACTGAGCAACTACCACATGCACACAAGGCAGGAGAAAATTGAGAGGAAGAGGAAGAAGATGCTGGCAGGGCAGGGGGTCTTGTGGGAAGCAGAGGTTACAGGGCGGCCCCAGAGGCCCGCTCATTTCTGGTTTGTCCTGAGGCTCTTCTGTCTTCCTGGCCTCTGTGAGGATCCAGGTACAACATGCATGGCAGCTCCTTTCTGGGGAGGCAGAAGTGGGGTGCGGGCAGTGGAGCCTGGCCTCCTTGGAGAGCATTTGAGAGACTATTAGATAAGAGGGGAGTTTGAGGCGGGGGTCAAGGGATGTGGGCTGGGAGCTGAGGCATTTCAATGTCCTAGGGAAGCAGTCAAGAGTTCTGTCCACCTCTGCTCTCCACCTTTGAAAGTGGTGGTGATTTAGTTGCTAAATTGTGTCTGGCTCTTTTATGACCCCAGGGGGTGTAGCCTGCCAGGCTCCTCTGTCCTTGGGATTTTCCAGGCAAGAGTACAGGAATGGGTTGCCGTTTCCTTTTCTAGGGGATTGTCCCTGATTCAGGGATTGAACCTAGGCCTCCTACACTGCCGGCAGTCTCCTGCACAGCAGGCAGATTCCTTACCGACTGAACCGCCAGGGAAGCCCTTGGAAGTAGGCACCCTTGCAACTCTTCACTGGGTCTCTGCTCCAACCTGGAACACTTCCAAGCATTCTGACTTGGGGCTGCCTAGACTCTGAGGACCCCCAGATGCCACCTCTGAAAGAAGCCAAACCAAGTCCTCACTTGTCTCCACATCTGGCTAGAGCCTCCCCTTGCTGGACCCCAGAACACATCCCTTCCCCCCTTGATCCTCCCTCTTCTCTTCCATTTGCAGGTGGTCCCCAGGCTTGCCCAGAGATTCTCTGCCCTGAAGGTGGCACTCTCTCTCTTCAGCCTGGATTTCCAGGGCTCCCTAGGACTGTTCTGGATGGTCTTCAGAAAGGTCCCTGGGCAGGATCCAAGCAGACCCCGCTTGGCTCTGAGGCTGAGAGAGGAAGTGGGCTTTGTTGTGCCAGGACATAGGCTGGATCCTTAAATTTGTTTTTCCTCCCCTGCTCTTCTCAGTAAGAGAGCCCTCAGCTAGAGAAGCTGCCCCCACCCCGCACCCCAGTGTCCCCTCCTTCTCAGTTTAGCACCATCCATCTCCCCAGAGCAAGGAATGCGGCTCCCGGCTCCCGGACACTGTGGGGCTTGTTCCCAATCCCCTTCTAGCTCATCTCACTCAGGCTTTTACAGGCTCGCCTCCATCCCACAGTCTGCTGTCTGGGATCTGGCTCTGAAGGCACAGACAGAGGATTCCCCTCCTCCCTGCTATTCCTCATGCTTCATTTTGTCCCAACACCATCTGAGGAGGCTGCGCCGTGGGGGGTCAAGGAACCCCGTGCAGAAGCCGGTGGGGGGCAGGGTCCCCCTCCTTCCCATCTCTGCTGCCACTCGGCTGGCCCCTGCGGTAGCTGCACTCCATAGCTGCACGGTATCTGCAAGCTAAACACAGGGTCTGCGAGCCATCCATCCCCCCACTCGCGTTCCTGTCCACGCCCCACAAGCCTCGATTATTGGTGGAATTAGAACCGGGCTTCTTGTTGGCAGTTGCTAATTAAGATCATTTATAAACGCGACTATTAATGCTGTAGCGGGCTGCAGCCACCAACATCTCTCACCCACACCATTGGCGAGGTGCGGGCTCCGGGATTGCTCCCGCCTGACTCCATCTTGGGAAGGACTGCTCCCTTTCACCATCTACCTCACCGGGCTTCAGGCCTTCAAGGCAAGGGTCAGTGGGCACAGAGGGTTCGGAGGGCGTTTAGCTGAGCCTTCCAGAGAAATGGAGCTGTGACTGTGTGGTGGGGGTGGAGGGGGAGGTGTGCTATGTGAGTCACATGATGCTAGCTAGCATCTTTCTTCCCCAGAATGTTTGGGGCTGGGTCAGGATGGAGTTCATGAAGACTCTAGGGAGAGCTTGGATGCACCCCTCTGATGTGCACCTCTGCCCTCCTGCAACCCAAATACCAGTTTTGCCTTAAGCCAAGTAATATAGGACTTAATTTCTCCTCCTGCAGTTGGGGGACCATTTCAGTGAGACACTCCCTATAAAAGGGGATGGCGCATCTTCATGGAATGTTTCCCTCATAGCTGCTGAGTACTACCAGGTGCCAGGCCCTAGGGATCTGCTCAGAAATAAATAACCCATTCCAAGGAACTGTCCCAAATCCCTCCAGGCTGGATGAGATCTGCCTCTGTAGACCCCCCTAACTCCTTTCACATTTCAGCTAGCCTCACAGTGTGTTGTAACAAGCTGTTCATTTTTACCTGCTCACTTTCACTAGGGGCTTCCCGGGTAGCACTAGCGACCTCTTGTGCTTGCCAGTGCAGGAGACGTAAGAGACACAGGTTCAATCCCTGGGCCGGACAATCCCCTGGAGTAGGGCCTGGCACACCACTCCAGTATTCTTTCCTGGAGAATCCCGTGGATAGAGGAGCTTGGTGGGCTCTAGCCCATAGCATTGCAGAGTCAGACACACTGAAGACTGAAGGGATTTAGCACACACGCAAGCACCCCCCCTGGACCGTGCGTTGCTCAAAGACAGCGGCTATATGTTGCTCACTGCAAACAGTAAAAAACTGTTTGTTGACGCAGCCTTTCTGCCTCTCTCCCCCCTCTCTGAGCTCCAGCCTTGGGCTTCCAGAGCAGGATGTGTTGCATGGAACCCTTGGCCCATTTTGCCTCCACTGGACCCCATCAGCCATGACTTGGAGAAGGAGGTGGCCCAGCAGGCAGGGCTAGGCCCCTCAGGGGCCTTCCAAGGGAGCCCGTCAGCTCTTAGCAGGCATGTCTGGGCTTCCCCTCCAGCCCAGCCTGGCTGCTGCCCCTGCCCCCCCATCCACTCATGTCCAGAGAAGTGACCCAAAGCGGCCCAGGAGAGCTTGGGAAGGGACCCTCCCCCACACACCTGCTCTCCCCCATTCTTCTCCCCTCAGACTTCAATGTCTTGACTTTTTCCTGCAGCTTTTGAAGGAAGAATCCACCAAGACTTTAGTCTCCCCTCGACCCAGGAAAAAAGGAGAGAGAAAAAAAAGTCCTGAAAACAAAACTGCTACAACAACCTTAAAGTAGGAGAGATTGGTTGGAAGGCTTTTAATCCCTTAATCCCTCTCAGATGGGCCTTGAGACGCTAATGATTTTCCTAATTATTCCCTCCCATTTTCCCATAGCTCTGTAAGGACTCTCCAGAGGAGTGAAATTCCGAGTGAGCCGGTGTGGGGTGAATGGTGGGCCCAGTTTCCCCAAAACGGAGCCCAGAGTCCAGGCAGCTGAGAGGTGGGGGAAGGGCCAGGAGTGCTCCAGCTGGGGGCTAGGGCGTCCCTGCCACCAACAACCGACACCCGTGTGCAGGGCAGGCCTGGGACAAAGGGGCTGTCGGGGGCTGCCTGAGAGGCCAGGTGTGGGGCTGGGGTCTGCTCAGTGTGAATGGCCCATTATCCTGCCTAGAGGATGGGAGAGGGGGGTGTCTTTGTGTTCCCCCCAGGAAAGGCCTCTTTGGGTGATAATCACCCTGGGAGAGAGGTGGGGGTGATGGTAAGTTTCTTTAAAGGGGGCCAAGCCTCTCAGAGAACAGTTGGTCATCGGCCTTTGGCCCTTTTCTTGTTTCCAGCAGCCTGGGATCCTGTGGCCCGTCCATGGGGGTGGGGGTGAGGGGTAGGCCAGCAAATATGGCCCAGCTCTGGGGCCAAGCTCCCTCCCCATCACTGTGACCTGCTAGACTAAGTTCAGGGGTAACTCTCTGCAGGAAACCACCCCCAGAGCCCCTTCCCAACCTGGGCTTCCCAGGTGGCTCAGTGTGAAGAGTCTGCCTACCAACGCAGGAGACACAGGTTCAGTCTCTGGGTGGGGAAGATGGCACCCCACTCCAGTGTTCTTGCCTGGAAAATCCCTTGGACAGAGGAGCCTGGTGGGCCACAGTCCATGGGGTCTCAAAGAGTCAGACACAACTGAGCAGAGACTGAACCCGGGCTCCCTGCGCTGGGAGCCTAGAGTCTTAGCCACTGGAGCACCAGGGAAGTCCTGCGTTGCTCTATTTTTTTAAAACACTCATGGAGATTCTCATCCCATCCCTACAAGCTCCCTGTGGTGTGAGGGCACAAGCTTCATTTCACAGATGACAGAACCGAGGTTCAGAGCAGTTAGGGGGCTCCTGAAGCCAATGGCACCCCGCTCCAGTAATCTTGCCTGGAAAATCCCATGGACGGAGGAGCCTGGAAGGCCGCAGTCCATGGGGTTGCTGAGGGTTGGACTCAACTGAGCGACTTCACTTTCACTTTTCACTTGCATGCATTGGAGAAGGAAATGGCAACCCACTCCAGTGTTCTTGCCTTGAGTATCCCAGGAACAGGGGAGCCTGGTGGGGCTGCTGTCTATGGGGTCGCAGAGTCAGACACGACTGAAGCGACTTAGCAGCAGCAGCAGTAGGTTACACAGCCTGGAGAGGCAGGGCTGAGATTGGAGCCTGAGCTTTGAATCCCAGGCACAGGACTTGCTTCCTCTTCCTAGAATGCTCACCTCCCAAATGGCCACGTGGCTGTCTTCCTCATGTTCTTTGGTCAAATCTCTGCTCAAATCACATCCCCCAAGACAGGAGAAGGCTGGCATTTGCTTCAAAGTGACATGGGAGGCAGGAAAGAGTAGACGGAGGTGCAGATGAAACAAGATTGGCAGTTGTGGAAGCTGAATGAAGGGCAGGTGGGGGTTCATTAGACTGTTGAGTTTTGCTTCTATTTAACATTTTCCACAAGAAAAGGCTGAACAAAATCTGGCCTTCTAGAAGCATCTTATTTAAGTTGAATTCACCACCTTGACTCCAGTCCTTATGTCCCCTTTCCCTTTCTGTTCTTCTCCAGAGCATTCTCCACCGTCTCTCTGTATTTTGCTTATTTATTTTTTTCTGGATTCGTGTTGGTCTCGCACAGTAGCCTTATGAAGCCAGAGGTCCTGGGGTCTGTTGGTGCAGGCTGGTGCCCTGGCATGCAGAGCAGCACTTGGCACTTAGAGGAGCTCAGTCCATATTAGGAAAAGCCTGGATGACCTGGGTTTGCAGCTGAAGGCTCTTGACCAAGCCACATTGAAGCAGAGAAACGGCAGACTATTGGCGTGGGTTTCTGGCCTGTGGGGTCCTTCAGCACCTGGAGCCAGAGCCGGAGGGTCCTTCCCAGTGCCCCCCAGCCCAGGCTAAGCCCCTAAGTGTCCCATTATGCACCATTCACTTCTCACTTTGTCGAGCTCGTCCGCAGCCGCTGCGTCCTTTTGTCAGAGGGGCCTGGGAGTGCAAGGGGCTATTACCACGAGGCCTCATTATTCCCAGCCAGAGCAATAATGAGGAGTCCCTTCCCCAGGCTAGCACAATCTGTAGGGTCCCTCCCATTTAATAACTATAATAACAGCCACCATTTATGAGCCCCTGCTTCATGCCCCGCTGCACGCCAAGCACTTTACATACATTATCTCATTTAATTCCTCCAACAGCTCTGGCAATTAGCTACTATTTGTATCCCCATTTTTCAGATAAGAATGCCAAGACCGGTGCCCAGAGCCCCGTTGTCCTTAGCTCAGCCATACAGGGGGAGAAAGGGCAGGGATACACCCATGTCCCAGGTGGAACATGGAGGTGTAAAGAGGGGAGGTGGCCTGGGATAGAGCACACGGCCGAGTATCGGGGCCCACAGCTAGGACCGGGCAGCAAGAGTCCCTCGGGCATGCGCAGAGGAGGGCGAGCAACAGTCCCCAGAGCGCTCCAGGCCAGAGCAGCCAGGCCTTCACTGTGTGTTCACGGGGGCAGCTGCTGGCTCCGGGACTTGGCCTGTGCAGAGCTAGTGAGACTCCAGGGGCTCTGCCCGTGAGGCCCACCTGGTAGTGAGGAGCACTTCCGCTCTCTGCGTCAACACGGAAATGCTCTTAGAAGGCCAGGGGGCGTGTAGGGCAGAGTGACCAGGCCCTGGGAGGAGGCAGGAACCTGGTGGGAGGAAGATGAGAAAAGGAGCTGAAACTCCACTCTTTCCTCTCCAGTGAGGAGTCGCAGGGGCTTCTATGCTCTGGCCTTTGGGGTTAAACACTGTCCCTCCCGGGCTTCCCTGTTAGCTCAGACGGTAGAGAATCTGCCTGCAATGCAGGATACCTGCATTGTGATCGACCCATCGATCCCTCGGTTGGGAAAATCCCTTGGAGAATGGAATGGCAGCTCATTCCAGTATTCTTGCCTGGAGAATTCCATGAACGGAGGAGCCTGGTGGGCTACTGTCCATGGGGTCGCAAAGAACTGGACACAATTGAGGGACTAAAACACATGCACTGTCCTTCCCAAGCCTTTAAAAAAAGAGGGAATAGTTATTATTTTAAATTGTATTTATTTCTGAATAAGCCATTTCTTCATCTTAAAGGCACAAAACTTTAGAGGCTGGAGAGGGTAAACTCTCAGGAGATCCAGGGTTTGCAGGGAAGAGAAGGGTCTCTCAGAAGGGCGGAGATGGAGCAGCAGGAACGGCTTTCCAAGTGGAGGGGACAGCATGTGTGAAAGCTCAGCTCTGTGACACCTGGTGGGTCCTAACGTGCTTTCCGCAGGGGAGGCAGGAGGCTCTGCACCACCTCAGGTGGGCTGGACTCCCAGAATCAGGGGTCTTTGGGCCACACTCTGCATGCCCTCAGCCTGAAGTCTCAGAGTCTAGAGAGGGCTTATCCCTCTGTCCCTCCCCAGAAAGGAGCCACCCCTGGCCAGTGGGACCCCTGACTTCTGCTTAGCTGGGGGGGTGAGCCCTGCTCTAGTCGTGTGGGGCAGACCTACCTCGCCAGGGTTGTGAGGGTGAACTCCGTTCATGGAGTGTTTTGTACAATGCTTGACACACGTCTGCCATTCGTGTTCATGTTTAACTGTTCCAAGGACACCCTCACCATTCCCCGTCTCAACGTTCCCTCTCTGTAGTGACCTAAGTATCTTCTCCACTCAGTCCTGGCTCCCAAATTCTCCAGGCCACCCGGAACGCCACGGAGCCGCAGCCTTCCCCTTGGCTTCTCAGGGAGAGCAGTAGGGGAGCCTCTCCAGGCATGTGACCTGGGAGCTGAGGTGTTCAAAGTGGAGAGAAAGACTTCCCCTCCCGGACCCTCAGCTCCGCCTCTTCTCACTCACTCTCCTTGAAGGAAAAAACACCCCCACTCATTACCAGGCCCTGGCTAAAGCCCCAGCTAAAGGCAGCAATTAGATCGTTAGCACCAGCCCCAACCCACCTGCTTGGAGTCCCTCAAACACATTTTAATTATAATCCCTTAATCTCCCTCAGATGCTGAGGCCCAAATAGCCCCTTCCCTCACTCTCTTCCCCCAATTAAGGGGTCCTCTCAGCAGAGAGCCCCTCTCCCAGCTAAAGGCCTCCCTGCCTGGGAGCAGCCACCCCGTGGGCTCTGTCACCCTCTGTATGGGAAGAGGCCCCAGCTGGCCAGCCGGTCGGCCTGAGGTTCCCGTTGGGTGTAGCTGAACCCTCTCCCTGGGTTGTGGGCCTCCCTCCTGCCTGGGCACGCGCTGAGGTGCCTAGGACCACTTGCCTTTCCCTTGGTCTCCTCTTGACCTGGTTTCTTGGTGTCCTCCGGGTAGCACCTCTCCCTGGCCCTTTCACAGTGACGTCTGTTTTTCCACCCACCATCCATGCCACCCTGTCCGGGCCAGCTGTCCCCTTGGCCATTCTGTCCGGGAGACACCACGGTCTATCCCAGGGGAACTGAGGCCAGGGGCCTAACAGTGTTTCCTGGTGTCAGACCTCTAGTGACCTCTCACTGACCTCAGCAGAGAGCTGCCTTGCCCTCCTGCCTCTCATGCCCATCGGGGCTCTGGGACCCTCTGCCGCACAGGGGCTGGCAGAACACTGGGCAGCTTCTGTCCCTGAGCTTCGAGCAGGGCAGAGGCAGGGGGAGGGACAAGATGACCCAGCATGTGTCCTTGTCTGAAGTTGAGCCTGGATGGAGCGCTTTCCTGGGAAAGTTCTGTCACTAATTGACTTGCAAATGCCTTGTTTGTCCCCAGATTCATAATTAGTGCTAAGGATTTCTAGGGCCCCATCCTGGAGGGATCTTTTTTTGGGGGCAGCCTGTTCCTCTCCCCTCTCTGAGGTCGGCCGGGCTGGGGGTGGGTAGAGCCGGGCACCGGTGCCCAGCTGCCGTCCAGCGTTCCCACGGCTCTGGTGCCAGCGTGTGAAAGGCAAGGTGCGGGGGGCGCGGGGGCCGGGGCTCCCCGCCATCTTTCAGCCGGGACCAGGGCCAAAGCCCTGAGGCTCCAGGAAACGGCAGAGCTGGGGAGCGGGCAGGGGCAGTGGGTGGGGGCCGGCTGGCACCCCCAGGAAGGAGAGCCCAGCCGGTGCCTGGGCTGGCATTGGCCGAGCCTCCAACATGATGAATGGGCCAACAAGGGGCCTCTCTTCCCCACGGCTTCCCCACAAAGGCCTTGGCTACACCATTGGATGTGGGGGGCCAGGGGCCACTGGAGGAAGAGGAGAGGCTATTCTCAAAGACACCCCCGATGCCTAGCCTCTGCATTCCCAGGAAGGGGGCCCTGGGCTGGGGTCCCAGTGCCTTGGGTTCAGGCCCAGCTGGGACTTCAATCTGCTGAGTGAGGGGGGCGGCCCTCCCAACCTCTGTGGGCCTCGGTTTCCCCACGGTGGTATACCTGGCGTCCTTCCCTGCCCTGCTGTCCCTCTCCTGCTTCACGCCCACTCAGTTACCCCCCATGGCCCTACCCTACCTTCTACTGAAGTTCCCAGCCCTCTGCAGCCCCTCTGGGCCTGAGACCCAGCCAGACCTCCCCATCACTCAGGCGCAGGCTCCCTGCCCCCAGGGCCCTTCAGTTGCCCTCAGGTTAGGAGGAGGTGCTGGCCAGAAAGGACCCGGAAGATCCCAAAGGCTGCGACTGTCTGCTGTGGAGTCGAACAGCCCAGGGCCCTGCCTCTTACAGAATGTGTGGCCCAGAGGTGTCGGTCTGTCTGGGCCACATCTGTGAGCGGCCTCACAGGGTTATCACCAGGAACAGTGAGACTGTGAGTGGAAGAGGCTCCCTGGGGGATCTGGCACAAAGTGGAGGCTCAGTCGAAGTTCTTTTTTCTCCTGCCTCCCTCTCAGAGTTTCCTTCCATCTGCCGATGTTTCTGGGTGACTGAGATGTTCTTTCACAGTCCACCACCATCATTTTTTTTTGCCTGGCTCTCTCAGCAGCCCCTCTATATCCACCATTTCCTCTTCAGTTCCCTGACCACGGCTGGCCACTTTCCATTGGTAAGTTCTTCCTGAAGTCTAACCTTCTATTGCAGGTTGCTCCCCCCTTCCCTAGGCCTGGCTTCTTCCCAGGCTGCCTGGCAGCTGGGGGCCTGGGGGAAGGCGGTAGGGGTGGGCTCTATGGTAACCCTGAGAAGAGAATGCCCTCTTTCCTCATCTGCATATAGACGGTCTTATTTGCATACAGACAGGCCTCATCTGCATATGCTCAGTGGGACTCTGAGAGCACATTCCTCAGTGTCCGCCGGGACCCTCCCACCCCGGTCTTGGCATCCTTGTTGAGGGAGGGACCCCTCCCCACCCTTTCTGCCCCTGTCTGTGTCTGAGTCCTTCTGTTTCCAAAAGGCATCCTACCCTCTGTGGCTCCTCTCCCACCTTCTGTTACCAGTGCCTGCTTCCCCTTCCTGTTTTCAGACTAGTCTTTCTTCCCACCTCCTCATGCCTTCACCAGGAGCCTCACTTCTAAGCCAGGAGCCAGGCCACTAGTGGGAGCAGAGGGTTGGCCCCAGTCAGGCACTGGCTGCCTCGCCCTTCCCAGGGCCCTCAACACCTGGAGGTTAAGAAAGCCCTAGAATGTTGATGCTTAGGCTCCAGGGTCCAAACAAATGCAGGAGGAGGGGGAGGCCAGACTTCATGCTGATCCCAGGCCAGACCTTGTCTCCCTTCACCCCTCCTCCTGGGACTGACCGCCAGGGCTGCAGTGGGTCCTTGCAAGGCTGGGAGTCAGAAGGATCCCGAAAGGAGGTCTGGGAACCTCAGAAGCTCTTTGCCTGGCCTGATGAGCCCCGGCTCTGCCCCTTAATATAAGCCACATGGGATACAGATGGAACCGCCTTTCGGAGCTGCAGCCCTCCTTGACCCTGTCCTTGTTGGGGACTGTGGGGCTCCTTGGAATGGAGCCTGGAATTCTCCTAACAGGCCTCCACCATGCTGAGGACCCTGGACACAACCATTCCTCTCTCTGGAATCGGTTTCCTCTGTAAGTTGAGGAGCTGGGCTAGACCAGGTGCCTCTTAATGCAATATTTCTTCCTGAAAACCATACCCAGGTGCCTAGCTGGCATTGTGTGTGCAATTCAGCAGATGCAAGGATCCTCTGAGTTTCATCTTGACCTCAGGCTAGGGTCCCTGGTCTAGAGGAGCTAAAAATGTTGTGATCAGGGCTTAAATGGAAGAGGAGGGTGTGTTGACGTATGTGCTTGAACACACAGAGTATCTCAGGGAGGATGCAGGCACCAGTGCTTGCCTTTTGAGAGAGGAGGTGGGTGGCTGTGAACAGGGAGGAGAAAGAAGCATACTTTCCTTTTGTGCTGTTGAAATCGTACCATGTGTGTTAAGTCTTTTTATTTAGAAAAATTCCAGGATTCAAGCTATCGTTCCATGAAGGGATTGTTAAATGGGAGGAAGGACTTTTTAGGGAGTGGTAGAATGCTTAAAAGGAGGTGGCACTCTGGACTCTGCCAGCACTTTCCAGGGGGCCTAACTCTGGGGGAGCATGTTTTATACAGGTGTGTCATGGGGGAAATGAGACCAGGAGCACAGGTCCTTCTTGCCTTGTCTCCCTCACTCCCTCAGGTTCCCTCCCAGGTATTGCTGGGAAGTCCTACCTGCTGTCTAACCTGAATCCTTCTTGTTAGGCACATTCATCCCATTCTGTTTCCACTCAGGGTGGACAGAGAGGAAGCAAGAGTGGGTGACCCCGTGAAGCAGGGGTGCTGTTTCTCTCTGGTCTGTTCAAACCCTGGAGAACATTTCTAAGGATGTGACCCATTGCGGCCAAGACAGAGGGCCACCCGGTGATCTCCCACACAGGCACTCCAGGGGAGCATTCCCATCCTCTCTCATTCTCTTGGTTCTTGGGATGGCACCTAGGGGCCTCCTTGGCTGGGAGCATCAGCCCACTGCTCGGAGCTGGAACTAGCCAGATCATGGACGGACGGTGTTCCCAGAAGCCCCGGGCGGCTCAGAGAGGTGGAAGGAGCCCCCATGCGCCCCGCCCACTCCGCCCAGGTGGAGGTTCTGTCTTAGTGAGGCTTCCCCGTTTTGTTGCCGCGGGGGCTTCCACAGCGCTGGTCTCTCAAAGCAGTGATCCCCAACCTTTTTAACACCAGGGACCGGTTTTATGAGAGACCACTTTTCCCTGGGCCTGAGCGGGTGGATGGCTTTGAGATGACTCAGGAGCATTACATTTATTTTTGTGTGCTTTATTTCTATTACGATTACATCAGCTCCACTTCAGACCATCAGGCCTTAGACCCCAGAGGTAGGGGACCCGTGTCTCAGAGGGAGCCTGGCA
The DNA here is from genome assembly GCA_006410615.1 of Neotragus moschatus. Classification (NCBI taxonomy): domain Eukaryota; kingdom Metazoa; phylum Chordata; class Mammalia; order Artiodactyla; family Bovidae; genus Neotragus; species Neotragus moschatus. The sequence continues at coordinate 86,887 of SJYA01000507.1, forward strand.
CTACTCTCCTCTCATCCAGCCCCTTCCCTGCCCAGGCACATCCACTACCACCAATAATGTTGTTCAGTATTCAAGAGTCTTTATTAGACATGAGATGGGACCTCCATCTCAGAGAAATCTCAGCTCAGAAGACACAGGAGAAACCAGGTGGGCTGGGCTGGGCAGCTTGTAGACACAGGAGCAAAGGGGAGGCAAAGTTGAGGTGGCCCCAGGTGCCCACCTGCTGCCCAGGCTGGAGGCTATGGCCTCTCCACTTCTATCCTGCACACAGGCTTCTTGAAGGAGCCACTCAACTTGCTAGAATTTAGCCTCATCTTTCAATCAATCAGGAAGGTTTCTCACAGGGCGCCCAAGCCAACTGGATGAAGTAGGTTCTTCTTTTTGGTCTGAAAAGAAAAAAAGAAAAAAAAGCCAAGATTGAAAAAGGTTCTTTGGGGATGGAAACCTTAGCAGGAGACAGAGGGCAACTGTCCAGTGGCCAGGAAAGGTGAAAGAGCAGAGAGGGCTCCATGAAAAAGGGGGCCACCGTGACAGTGGCTGAGTCTAGGCATCTCTTTGAGGTGCTCCATCCAGGGCCATGGTGGGGGAGTGGGAGGGGAGTGCCCAGGGCAGGAATTCTGATCCCCAGCAGGGGAGGGGCTAGGTGGTAGCCCAGGGGACTTGCTTCCGGAAGACGGGAAGCATATTTCCTTGGTCAGGGACTAACCTGAAAAGATTTTGTTGACAGCTCCTGTGGCTTCTTCCCCAGCCACATCTTCAACCTGCAAGGACTGTTTTATTCTTTCGACTTCACTCCTGCACCTGAGAAGGAGTGGCCTTCCTCCCCTGAGAACATGCAGAGAAGTCCCCCTGCCCATTCGGTCCTCTTCTCCTTTCAGTCCCTCTGCTTGTGTTTGGCACCTGTTCTGCAGGAAGTTGGCACAGGGGACAGAGACAGCATATGCTCTGGAATCCCCCAAGCCCCATCTGATGCCCAAGCTAGCTTCCTAGTCCTCTGATTTGGGACTCCAATTATGCCTTTGTAAAGTGGGGGCAGTATCACCAATTTTACAGGACCATTGGTTGATCAACTGAGACAATGGCTAAGAAAGCACTTACACAAGCCAGAAGTTGCCAAAATCAAGGCCAGTTCCTTCCTTCCTGGGTGGTGGGAAGCTGTACCTAGGAAAGAATAAAATCAAGAAGGGTCACACAGAAATCTGGTGCTGGGAAGGATTGAGGGCAGGAGGAGAAAGGGATCACAGAGGACGAGATGGTTGGCTGGCATCACTGACTCAGTGGAGATGAGTTTGAGCAAGCTCCAGTAGCTGGTGAAGGACAGGGAAGCCTGGTCCATGGGGTCACAAAGTATTGGACACAACTAAGCGACTGCACTGAGAAATCGGGCATCAGAAGCACAGCTGTGGGCACAGCATTCCTTTCCTGCCCCACTTGGAATTGGGAGCCCCCAAAACTCACCTCACGTGATTTTCCAAGGGCTTTAAAGTCTGAGAAGGGAATTTCGGAAAGAGGAGGGTATCTGGGCCACACTCCTGCGTTGCCCAGCTCTGCTCAGATCAGTGTCACCTTCCTCCCACCTAGACCTGCAATTCTTGCCTCCCTACCCCCTTCCCCTGCCCTGCCCCTTGCCCTGCCCAGGCCCCCAACCTTTGCCAGGCCCCCAACCTTGATGTGTCAGAGGGGTGGGGATGGGAGGGCTGCCTCACCCGTCATACCGGAAGCTCCCTAAAAGTGAAGACTCAGTCTCCCTCCTACCTGGGCTCCTTGAGGCCTGTGTCCCTGGCCCTTCTTGGTCCTCTGCCCCACCTGGGCTGGCTCCCAGGGGCCCTGAGGTAAGCCAGCTGCTCCTCAGTGTCCCCACTAAGACCCTTCTCAGCTCCCTTTGGTCTTCCTTGCTCCAGATCCTCAGCCTGTCACCTTGAGGTGACAAACCAGGCTGGCTGGCTTTGGGGGAACAACAGAGGAGACTGGTGTCTGCTGTGGCCTGGGAAGGGGTGGTAGATGAAGCTCAGTGTGGGGCCCTCCCCTGGGTGGGGGGAAGGGGTCCAGACGGAACAGTCTCCGCCTGTTACACCCTCCCAGCTCCAGACAGAGGGAGAATCTCCTAGCAACCTACAGTAGGGGGCTGGGAAGAGGGTGGGGGCTGGGAAAGTGGGGCGGGGAACAATGATGTCATAAATTATCCCTAGGCCCTCCCCATCAGCCCACCCTTCTTCAGTTAAGAGAGGCCTCCTTTCTCTCTCCACCTGCTCCTCATTCACGATTCCCCTGCAAAGCTGGCCCCTGTTCGATGCCCCTTAGAGGTGCCCCTCTAACTCAAGGTGGCCATTCTTGGCCTCTGCTTGAGCTCCAGAGGGAGAAAAGTCTCGCCATTCCAGGATCTCTTGGGGACCTTGTTGGATGGAACCTCCCCTGTGACTGGATGGAGGAGCCCGGGAGACTATTACTTTCCAATGGCCTCCAGCTCCTGCCTCTTTCCTGGGTGGGGAGGGGCACAAGGAAGGGAAATTACAAAGCATTTTGCGACACTGACTCTACTCCTCTAAACAAAAGTTTTAGACTTGGGGCCTCCAAGTCTTTAAGGGGCACCTGAGCCTCTCCCCAGTCTGTCCAAGTTTCAGCTCTCCTATCCCAACAGCTGGAGCCCGGGAAGCCCAATAATGTGGCTGAAACTGGGGGCCGCTTCCTTCCTTACCTCTCAAAGTAGCCACGTCAAGCCATAGGCCAAAGAACTGCTACTCCAGCAGTACAGATCTTGGTTGGACATTGGAAAGGACTTTCCAAGACAGGAATAAGCAAGATCATGGAATTTCCTGGTTGGAGAGAGAAGTCTGTCACAGAAACAGGAACCTGAGCGGTACTCTCTTCAATTTTACCTCATTACCGTCATTTAGCTCACATATTAAATAACACATAGGGAGTACTTAGCAGAGCCTGACATGCAGTAAGCCTCCGTGTTTTTTTTTAATTAAAAAAAATCATACATTAATACGAACTTTTATTGGGTGGATATCAGGAGGAAGGATAAATCCCCTGAGAACGAGCTCCCATCCTCCAGGAACCCCATGGGAAAATCCGGATATGAGATCGTGCCCGAGTACAAGATGGCAGCCAATTGCCATGGTAACCGCAGAAGAAGGAGTCTGGTTGGTTGCGGGGGCAGTGCCGGGAAGCCAGCTGGTGCCGGATGGACAAACCCGGCAGAAGGTAGCCCCAGCTGGGTGACGCTCATGCCCCCCTGTGCCCAGGGCTCTCCCTCCATATGCCAGCCTCAGCCTGGCCCTTGCCTCCAGGCTGAAAGACTCCAATGCTATCTGTGGGAGATGATGCCAAAACCATTCCCTCTCCTGACTCTCGCTTGTGTACAACAAGGGATGACTGCTCAGAGACAAAAGACCCTCCTGTTCAAAGTCTCCCTGGCCCACAGGCCAAGAGATCTAAATTGGTCTGAATTTAGCGCATTCCTGACACTGATAAGGAACCATAAAATCAGGGACTCGGGAGAGTCCAAAGTGGTGGGGCTTGGAGGTACCAGTTTGTACACATTCAGTGTGTGTGTGTGTGGGGGGGGGTCACAGTGTCTGGCTAAACGTTCCCACTGGTGAACTCTGAGATGAGGCAGCAGACCAGGTCGGGGCAACGTGGCGAAATCGGGCTTCACTCTGCCCTCCTTCTCTTCCCAGAAGTGCTGGACAGTGTCCACACAGGGCCAGTGGGAAGTTCTTCCTGAGAAGGATGAAGAAGCTGTGCCCATGGAGTCCGTTTTGCCACTTAGTTAAAAGCGAAGGCCTCCCAAGCCAGTCTCAGCAAGATGCTGGCCCGCCTGAGACCAGAGAGAACCAGCCAGTCCACAGAGCCTGGCCATGCCTCCCAGACAGGCCAGAGTCCCTCTGCTCATCTCCCCAGCAATCCACGCCCTCATTTCCAAACTTTGGAGGCCTTCCTTGATTGTCCCCACCTGTCTATAGTGGCCCCTTTAACTCTGCATCCCTCAGTTCCTCTGTGTCATTTAGAAGGGGCACCGGACATCTGCACACAGTCTTGTAAAACACTTTCATCCACATGAGATCCATTTGATCCTCAGGATAACTGTGGAGGGAAGCTAGGATCCAAGATATTAAGTTACTTGCCTAAGGCCACGCAGCTAGCAGGGCTTCCCGGGTGGCTCAGTGGTAAAGAATCTGCCTGCCGATGCAGGAGAAGCAGGAGAGGCAAGTTCAGTCCCTGGATCGGGAAGCTTCCCGGAGAAGGGAATGGCAGCCTCCTTCAGTATTCTTGCCTGGAGAATTCCACAGACAGAGGAACCTGGCAGGCTACAGTCCATGCGATTGCAAAGAGTCGGACACCACTGAGTGACTGAGCATGCACGCACACGGCTAGTAAGGGAGGGAAGACAGAATTTGTCTCTCGACCAGCCCGTCTCCAAGTCAAACTCCAAGACCTCCTTTTGCTGTTCTTCCTGTGGATGGAGCCCCTCCACCAAATCTGTGAGCAACCTATAAGGTGAGGTGTGTCTTCTATCATTTTACTATTTCCAGTGCCCCCAGTCCAAACTTTTATTAGGTAGGAGAGCGTACACAATAGGGGTTGGAGGTAGGGGAGGTCTGACCCGCACTGCTGACTAGTCTATGTGACGCTGAGGCCAGGCAAGGAGAGAAAACCCCCTGGGTTTGGAGACTGAAGGGACCTTAGACTCCTTTTGAGCTCTGATCAGACTTGAATTGCCACCCTCCCGACACAGCTCTAGAGGGGTAGCTCCACACAGAGCTGGAAGGGACTCTGCCGAGAAGAAGAAAGAGGGTCTGGGTGGGGCCAGCCTCAGAGGCACTGTGGGAGGGCATGTACAGTTGGGGAAGGCAGGCTGGACAGTCACACCTGGAAAGACATGGAAAGGGAGTGGGGCAGGGCCTTGGTGTGGAGAGGAGCCTGAACTGGGAATGGCCTCCCTGCCAAGTCTTGGCTTCTATTTCTTCTAGGACTTGATTAAAGCTTGAAGCCACCCCTTATCCTCCCGCTCCTCCAACCCCATTCCAGCCCACCCGCAATGGGCACTGAGAGCTAAGCCCCCTCCCCTGACAGGGCCACTTCCACAGCCACTCACAGAGAGGCCTTTGTGCAGAGGCTGGGCCTGGGGGAGGGGTGGTAGGCAGCACCCCCCACCATGCCCATTCCACCCGAGTGGCCCGCAGTGGCCTCATCCTTTCCTCAGTGTCTCTCCAGCCTCTCACCCCTTCTCTGGAAAGAATCTCCTCAGAGCCTTGGCCCACCCCAGATCCTCCCTTGCACTCTCCATCACTCTTTCCGCCAGGGAGTTTCCAAGACCGAACCTCTGTTCTACACTCCAGTCCCCAGAGGCCCATCCCCTGCCCTGACCTCAGGGCTCTCATGGTGCTAGGGACCAACCTTGGCTTCTCTGCATCTCCTGCCAGGGAGCTTCCTGAGCCTGCAGGTGTGTGTGGCTGAGAAGAGCGAGGGTGACTCTAGATAGGGGAGAGGCAGAGATCCTTCTTCAGGTGACACTGTCCTTTCATGATCCTCCGTTTGTTCAGTACCAGCCAAGAAGCAGTTAAACATCTGGTTGGTGCTGGGCTCAGTGGGCGGCTAGATTCGGGTATCCCCCTGCATGCTGTGGGTGGTTATGTGCTGCCTCTGAGCCATACTCTACACCCAGCATCTCTGAGGCTGTCAGCTAACGTCCCAGTACCCCTATCAAATCCAATGCCCTGGTGAAACCCATAAGTCTCCTAATAGCTGGATTTCTGACTCCATTTCCCATCTCCTCCCAGTCCAGACTCCCTCTGATGGACACTATGGTTACCTGATATGACCCGCTCTTCCATACCTCCCTGCCTTTACATATGCTATCCCCTCCCCACTAGGCACATAACTCCAACTCCTTAGACTGTTAGCCCCCTGCTTACCTTTGATCACATTTATCCCTTTTATTTGATTACTTATCTTTTGGTGCCCTCCAGGAAGCCTTCCTCAACTCCCCTAAGGTATTCCAGGGCTTCAGCCCCCATGCTGTCTCCATGCAAAGGTCTTGTGGACTACAGCCTTCATACTATCTTGTAATCACTTGTGTCTGCCTCCCCACTAGGTGTCTAGGCCCTCAAAGCAGCTTTGTATTCCACCTTCCTATTCAACATAGCGCTTGGCACACAGTAGGCACCCAATAAATGCTTGTTGAATGAATGAGCTGACAGGTACAGGAAAAGAAAGCATGGATATGAGAAGCACTACAAAGGACGAAGGGATGGGTTCTGATGTGAATGATCTGGGTGAAGGGGAAGGAAGAGGGCAAATCCCAGGATAATGCTCAGGATTTGTACCTGAGGACTTAGAAATTTAATGATGCTCTTGATAGAGGCAGAGAAGCAGGAACGTGGGGGCAAGTCTTGAAGCACAATACTGAGTGAATAAACATCTGAATACCCTCCCTATGTCTGAGGAATGGCCATCTCAGGAGTTTTGGAAGGAGGCAATATTTATATGCCACTGCAGAAACCAAGGATGAGATGGTTGGATGGCATCATCGACTCAATGGACATGAGTTTGAGCAAGCTCCGGGAGTTAGTGAAGGACAGGGAAGCCTGGTGTGCTGCAGTCCATGGGGTCACAAAAAGTCAGACATGATTGAACGACTGAAGAATTTCCCCAGGTTTCCTTGCAACGAGGGCCTGTCATCTGATCCAGGATTAGCCAATCAGATGCACCACTCCAGTCTGATCTAGGAGCCCAGTGGCAGGACCACAGGTGGTAGTTAGGGTACAAATCTTGAATTTAAAGAAATGAGTGTTAATATTTCCAAATGATGGTTGAAATGATAAAAAGTAAAAGGATGTGAGTGGAAAGGAGAAATAAACAGCAAAACCTTGTGAAACACTTCTGGCTGGACACTTGATCTACCCAGAGGACTGAATGACTAGAATCCAGAACACATATCAGGGATACAACAGAAGAACCAAAGGCGAAAGAAGACATCAGTGTGAAATGTTCCCCAGAGGCCACCAGGCTTAAACAAGGGCCATGGGGTCTGGGCTGAAGAGTCTATGTGAGTGGCTGGAGAAGGTACAGGTATGACTAGTCATGAAGGTGGAAGCCAGACTGATGGGCGGAGAAGAGAAGACTGGGAACTCCATCTCAAGTGCCTAGCAGCCCTGCGCAGACCCCTCAGACTGATAGATGATCCTGCCTGCTCACATGTTTGCCCCTTCTCCCTCCCGCTGATACTTCTAGTTCTGAGTCCTCCGGTTTTTTGTTTTTTTTTTTAAAAAAAAAAAAACTATTCGTAGTCTTCCAAGTCCACTGACACTCATTAGTGGTCTGGAACTAAACTCAGCTCAGAGACCTCTCTCCACCCCTGCTCCTGCGTGAAGCTCACGTCTCCTCTGCGCTGCCGTCCCTCCTCTCTCCTTCCTTCCTTCTCTCCCCATCCTCTTTTCCCGATTCCACTAGGAGGAAGACGCAACAGTGTTCCTGGTCGGCCAGCAAGTCCTTCTTGTGGTCTCACCTCCCTGCAGGCCCTCCAGCCAGGGCTGGCTCTCAGCCTGCGCCGGTCAGAGGCGGCCATTTTCTAGGTTCCGGCTACCTAAGATGGTGGCCTCCCTTTTCCGTTCCCACAGCCTTGCTTCCTACCCCTGCCCCTTTCTTTCTGAAGCCTGAGCCCAGCAAGGTGGGGGGCCAGGCTGGGGAGCCAAGGCCGGAGGAAGCAAGACAAAAAAAGGACAGAAAAGCCGGCCCCTTGGCATCTCTTTTTGGCATTTGAGTCCAGCTCAGGGAGGGCGAGAGCGGAAAGGAAGAAAGAGAGTAGTGTGAGTTTTTATTTCGGCCTTCTTCCTGTCACCTCCCCCTTCCCAACACACATACTTTGATGAAAACAAAATCTCTCCCCTTTTCTCTCTTCTCCGGCCCCCCTCCCCTTTTCTCCTGGCTCCCACCAAGAGCCTCCTGGAATGCAAATGAGTTGTATTATGCAAATATATGCAAATAAGGCTTAACGAGCGGAAGGAGGGGCAGAATGCCTAATGAGTAATGGCGGAGGGTGCAGATGGAAGGTGGCAGGAGTGACCCCCTCTTCTCCGTTCCCACAGCCTGGGGGCTTGCTGGGAATGTGAGGTGTCCTTCACTTCTGAGAAAGAGAAGGTCAAGGCCCTGTCGCTTCAGCTGAGAAGGCCCAGGATGGCCTTGGCTATAGGTGAGGGACGGGAGAGCTTGGAGGGAGAGAGGGTCAAGTACAAGGGACTCTCTTACACAACTTTGCCCAGAGACTCTGGCTATATCAGCCTCCCTGCCTATATGGTCCACTGATGGCTGAACCTTCAGCTGAAAAGAGGGTGATGCTTATGGACACCATGGCTTGTGCATCAGAAAAGAGGATTCCCAAGGGAAGATTCCCAACCAGACCCAGGTTCTTCCTAGGAGTCGGGGGTGCAAGCTGTCTCTCTTTGTGCTTTGGAAGGTGGGGGTTGGGGTGGTTGCCACGGCAACATAGCATGGAACACCCACCTTCCCAACATCCAGCCCCAGAGGACCTAGAGAGTTCGGGGGGATAATGGATTGATGCCCCCACCACCTGGCACTGCCAGCCGGAGATGGCGGCATCAAATCCTAGAGAGAATGGCCCCTTTGTTTCTAGGCTTTCGGTGTTGGGGGGGCAGGACTGGGCACACAGAAGGGCCTTTCCCAGGCCGCGTTCCAGTCTGCGTGGCTCTTGCTGGCCTCTGGAGACTCCTTGTGGCCATGCACTGCCCTCTCTGCCCTGGCAGATGGTTGCTTCCTTGCCTTTCCTCCCATGGGCTTATCAGCTACTGCTAGGTATGCCTTCCCCTGTCCTCCTTGAGGCCTCCCTTTCAAGCCTTCTCAGACAGAGAGAACAGTCAATTCCAGCTCTTCCTGGCTTGTGTGGACACCTCATATGCCTGGACATGCATCCTGTCCTTTTTTTGTATGGGGACAATCAGTGAACCTACCTGTAATAGGCCTGCTCTACCCATCTCAAGCAGGGAGAGTCCTTAAAGAAGTATCAGATACAATAAACAGGGCCAGGATGGATACCAGGAGCCTGGCCTTTCCAAAGCCAAATCCCAAACCAGGATTTTGGCCTTTCCACTAACCAGCTGAGTGACCTTGGTCATATCTCTTCCATTCTCTGGGGAATCTGTAAAACAAGGGATATAGAGTTGATGCCATTTAAGGCTCTACCTGATCCACACACTCTGCTTCTTAAATGTTGTTATTGTTTCATTGCTCAGTTGTATCTGACTCTTTTGCAACCCCATGGACTATAGCCCACCAGGCTCCTCTGTCCAGGGGATTTCCCAGGCAAGAATACTGGGGTGGGTTGCCATTTCCTCCTCCAGAGGATCTTCCTGACCCAGGGATCCAACCAGAGTCTCCAGTGTCTCCTGCATTGGCAGGTGGGTTCTTTACCTCTGAGCCACCAGGGGAGCCTGAATCTTATATGACCTTAGCTTAAATTCTTCCAGAAATTTAACCCTCAAACTTCTTGCTGCTGGAGCCCTCTCATTCAGATTCTCCAAAGTGAACAAACCCAATTTCCTGGAGATGGAATGAGAACTGCCATCAGCCTTTTCCTCTCCTTGAGACTTAACAACTGCCTGCAAACAACTCCCAAAGATTAAAATTCTAGTCTTTGATATATAACCGTGCAGACAGGATTCCCCCCTAACCCCTGCAAAGGGGGTCAGCACAGCCACCTCAGTCATCGCCTGGGAGCTGTCCGTGGTGCTGGATACGGTTCTGGTGCTCTTGGCGGCAGAAAGAGGGCAGGAGAGTGGTGGAACGCCCATTCACCCCAGGTGAAAACTAAAGGGAAGAGAAGCAGCAGAAACATTTGGAAAGTAACATTTCTGAAGAAATACATCTGTATCTCCTCTCTGAAGATCTCCAAATAGCCAGTACTACTTTGGAGGAGGAAGAGATCAAGAGTCAGTGAAACTCTGAACCTCACACTCCTTCATTTCTATGATGTAAGTGTCCCGGATTAGCTCAGTCCTTGTCTGGATTCTGCTCAGAGATCCACAGGGAGATGGAGTCCTAGTTCCTGCCCTCAGGGTATAGCTCAGGTTGAAGCAGTTGCTGGATTTCAGACCTCTAAATTTCATCCTAAATTCTAAGGCTCCTACAAGGAATTCAGTAATAAAGATGAAGAAGATATACAATCTGCCTGATGGTATTATAGCTATTAGGAGCTTGAGGGGGTGGGTAGAAAGGTAGAAAAGATAGGAAAGGCACACACATGTGTGTGCCTGCTTGCATGTGTACATGTGCGTGTATGTGTGTGAGCGTGTATTTCCCAGGCAGAGTGATAAGACTATATCAGTGGTTCTTAACCCTAACTGCACATTTAGAAATACCAAGGGAGCTTTTAAATGATATTGATGCCTAGGCCTTATTCTCAGGCACTCTGGGATGTGCTGGACCCAAATATCAGTAACTTTTAAAAAGCTTCCTAGGTAATTTTAGTGCATAACCAAGTTGAGAATCACTGGTCTGGAAGAAAGCAAATGTGAAAATTTTCAGGGGTTAAGCCTGTTTAGCTGGAGGAAGAGGGCAAAGCTAGGGCCCCTGAAGAAGGGGATGAATAGGGAGGAGGACAAGCCCTCGTAACCTCCCCTTGCCTAGGAGTTCTCAGTGGTCCCAAGCCTGACCTGGAGACCGACTCAGGTGTTGGGCCTGTCCCTTCCCTGCTGTGAGAGCTCACACCACCCCAAGGCAATGAGATACACTTACCCCCACCCTGGTCCCTTGCACAGAGACAGGGAATGGGTGCAATAACCCTGAGGGCATGCTGTTCCCCTTCACCCAGAAGGTCCCCAGGGAGGCAGTTGTGGAAGGTAAACAGCAACAATGGTCTCTTTCAGTGTCCAGATTCCAACCCTTCAGTCCAATTAGCAGACACAGCAAACAGCAATTCAGCTGCCTTCAGCCGCTGTCATAACAAACTCAGAGCAGCCTTAATGGGGGGATTAGGGCNATTTTAGTGCATAACCAAGTTGAGAATCACTGGTCTGGAAGAAAGCAAATGTGAAAATTTTCAGGGGTTAAGCCTGTTTAGCTGGAGGAAGAGGGCAAAGCTAGGGCCCCTGAAGAAGGGGATGAATAGGGAGGAGGACAAGCCCTCGTAACCTCCCCTTGCCTAGGAGTTCTCAGTGGTCCCAAGCCTGACCTGGAGACCGACTCAGGTGTTGGGCCTGTCCCTTCCCTGCTGTGAGAGCTCACACCACCCCAAGGCAATGAGATACACTTACCCCCACCCTGGTCCCTTGCACAGAGACAGGGAATGGGTGCAATAACCCTGAGGGCATGCTGTTCCCCTTCACCCAGAAGGTCCCCAGGGAGGCAGTTGTGGAAGGTAAACAGCAACAATGGTCTCTTTCAGTGTCCAGATTCCAACCCTTCAGTCCAATTAGCAGACACAGCAAACAGCAATTCAGCTGCCTTCAGCCGCTGTCATAACAAACTCAGAGCAGCCTTAATGGGGGGATTAGGGCAGGAGGAGGGGGGTGTCAGTCTGAGCCCTGGGAGAGCCTGGGTGGCAAAGAAGGGCTCCCCTTTTCTCTAACTCTCTCCTATCTAAATACGCTCCGGCCCAACCTTACCTTCCATAGCCCTACTCCTCATTCTCCTCAGAGCTCCGAGAATGTTTTTTATAGTTTTGCCTATTCTTTCCTCCCAGTGATTTTAAAGCATTAACTGAAACTCATTTAACAACTAGGGAAGTTGGTACACCCTGCCCTGGATGAGACAGTGCTATAACTACTCAAGATCTCTGAGGTCTCAGTAGCAAAGGAAGGGAGAAAGAAAGTCAAATATCCCCAGAATACCCCAGTGGAAAGGAGGTAAAAAAATAAATATCAAGATTCCCACTCCCAAGCCTTGGGAAGCCCAGAACTCTAGAAGGACTTCCAGATGTGGAAGAATGCAGAGGGGCCTGTGCTTGCTAGTGAGGTATCAACCTTGGGAATCAGGAGTAGGTGGCTGAGAAGGTGGGGGTGGGGCCGGGAGGCCAAAGGACAGAAAAGATTCCTTCTGTGAGTCACTGAGCAATGAAGAAGAGTCTGCATGCTCTTTAGTTCATTAATTACACCCACTAACTGGTCCTTTAATTTAATAAACTCTTTTCAGTGACTCTAGCTTAATCGAATAAATTTGGAATTGTCATTTATACAAGCCGTACCTCTCTATCTACATAAGTCAGTTTACCAATCCTAAGTGCTCTTACCAATACATGGTAAGATTTATTAAGGAGAAAAAAATACAAAGGTCATTCTGCCACGTGGACTCCAGCCTCTTTCCTTAACAGACTTCCCAGAGTCTGTTCCTCTTCCCCCAGGCTTCAGACACTGCTTCCTCAGGTCCCAAGAGTCCCTCCTTGATTTCAAAGCTAGAAGAGGAGGAGGAACTTCCTTAAATTTAAATCTTCTGAGATCCTCAGCATAGAATATGCCAAAAAGCTGTCCTTTCTGCATTCTGAGATCAATCATATGCTTTCAAACAGTTGTTCCAAACTGTAGCCTTTATCCCCTCTGCAGTCAAAAAATTACTCATTACCTGTGGGTATCGTTATATATAAGATCTTTATTTATAGAGAATTCTTCATTTGTTCCATATAACAACCCCGAGGATACAAATTCTTACCCCCACTGAACAAATATCTGATCAGAAGCTGGTAAATAATGGCATCTAAACCTAGACCAAATGTTCAGTCACATTTGCTCACTCTCTTTCTCTCCCTAGACTTCTAACTGTGATGATTTCTATTATTGCAAGGATCTTTCAACAAACCCCTTTTGATGCCTAGACCGATGAAAAATTTGCCCCAAGGTGAGGGTGTGAGTGAAAATGCAAAACTTGAGACAAATATTTAGAAGAAAATTGCCTTTGAACTCCTGGACTCAGAATTCAATAGGAGAGGGTGCTTGGATAAAGGACTGAGGAGAGAAATGGTTAAAGAAACCAGCTTAGAATTTGTTTTCTAGTAGGAATAGGTAGATATAGCAAGATGTGAACAGACCTAAAAATTACTGGACACAGAAATGTAATGATACAAAAGAGAAATTTCAACCCTGCCTCCACGCATTCCCATTCCACCAGTTCTCCTACTGGGTTTAGCTGAAGAAGGTGCTATTTGGTATAAAGGTTGGGGAAAGCAGAAAGAGGACTCTGTGGTGTCACTGTGACGGCAGCACTTGGTAAACCCCTCCATATTCCAGAGTGTCTCTTCCTCTGCTGGATTTATCGCTATAAGTAGCCAGGAATTCCTAATCTCACATCAGAGCTTCCTACCCATTGTGGATCACACACATCCAATCTCATACCAGCTTACACATCACTCAGTTTCTCACGCTCATAAGCAGACACATACAGCTCACAAACATTGTCACCCATCATTCTCTTGACAACCCCATCTATACACCCACACATGTGGCAGATGCGAACCCCCACCCCCTTCAACTCTCCTGGCTTCTATTTGCCCTTTCCATTGAGGAGCTTGTTTTGTAGGATGTAAACCCTCAACCCACCACTTCCCATAGGCCCTCTATTCTTCTTTGGAGATTCTGTGGTCAAATGTGCTAATAGAATATGACAATAGTAGTATAAACCCAAATTGTGTGGCTAATAATATAGGTTCTGAGTCTCATGTGGATGAGCCTTAGTAGATCCAGAATACATGTTTCCAGTCAGCTATAAGAAAAGTTAAAAAAAAAAAAGAAAGAAAGAAAAAGGGCAACCCTTGCTTACAACCGGGCCTTGCATCTCTCAGTGGGATTTCCTTCTCCTCTGGTGCATGGATCCCCTTGCCTCTCACCCCCATCTCAGTCTAATCCACCTAAACTCTCTAGTCCTTCCCTTAGGCAAGTGTAGAGTAGTAGAGAAGAAAAAAAGTATTGGATTTGAAACCACTGAGTGACATTAGCGATTCATTTGAGTCTGTGGCTCCTGTTTGTAAAATGCAGTTAATAACAGCTGCCTCACAGGGCTGCAGGATCAAAGAAAGGCTTGCAGGCAGAGTGCTTTTAGGAGAAATACGGTGTGGCGTTAGGGATTATTAGTGCCTGCCCCAACCCCACTCCCTTTCTCCCTAATCCTGTCTCCAGTTGTCACTCCCCCCCAAAAAAGGTAGATTTCAAAAGAGCTGAAATAGACAAAAAGTCTGCTAATCTCCCTTTCCTTCAAACCTCGGAAGAAAGAAGACATATGTACTCTGGATTCTCTGAGGCCCAATTGCTTTAGTTTGGACTCTCCAATATTCCTGCCACATAATATATAATAGAATCATAATCTTCTAGCTATAAAATCAGCTCCTGGGAGGAAATTTTAAATTTACACGGGAAACAGGAGTCAGTACAAGGTCATTTGCCCAGTTCTCCTGCTCCGTTTAGACTCCTTAGGGCCGTGCCCTGTGTTCTGGAATGCGGGGTGGGGTGGAGGGGGGCATGGTGGGGGTTTGTTGGGATGGGAACAGGTAATAAACACACAGGGAGCTTACCTCTAGTTTTGCTGCCTGTTACTTTGATTCTCCCTAGTGACTAGACCATCCTCCACTCAACTGCACCTAAACACTCTTTTGCTTAAAATATTTAGGTCAGGCCAGATAAATGGATTCTTTTAGGAAAGGCCCTGATTAATCTCTCTAATTCTTTGCTTTCTCCCAGCAGCATAAATACCAAGCTACAAATTCCTTTGTGTTTGAGCTCCTTGAGGCCATTTGCTCTTGGAGATGATTTCCAAGACAGTGAGGATGGGGTGGAAGGTAGTGGGTCCTGAAAGACCCCATCACAACCCCTTTGGTCAGTGAAGACAAAGCTGGCATGAGAAGCTTTGCAAAACATCAAATTCAGGTCCTGAGTGGGAAGGAGGAAAGAATATGAAAACAAGGGGGCTGAGAAATACTTTGCACCCCGTTGCCCACAACCCAGCCTGGGCAAAAAGTCTCCCCATGAGCAACCCAACCTGGACCCCTAGTACTTCCAGCCTCCCTCCGCCTATCTTCCGCCTCGCCACTCTCAGCACCCGACCAAGCTGAACAGACCGACAGGGCTTTAGGGAGCAGATCAAAGCCAAGACTACCATTCTCGGGTGACCTCCCCCAAACTCTCCGGCCCCAGCATTAGCTGTGAATAGCCTGCGGGAAGCTGTTTCCCAGCGCCTGCGGGAGAGGCCTGGGCCAGGAACCCCAGGCATTGCCCGGAATAACCCCAAAACGAGATTTCAAGAGATCTCTCCCTTGGAGCAGCGTTCCCGGGCGCTGACTGCCAGAAACGGCCCAGTTTCGGGAGGTAACCATCACGCCCTTTCTGCTACCCTGCAACTAGGCGGTGGAAAGCATTGCATCGCGCCTGGCGAAAGTGAAACAGGACTGCGACTCCTACCTGCGCGGACCGAAGTTGGAGGGTGGAAAGACGCCCCAACCGGTGCGGTCTTGAGGCCCGAGGGCCGCCGGGTCCTCTTCTCGCCTCCCACGGCCCGTGGGTCCTCACGGCTTTAGCCCCTCCCTTAGGCCTCCCGCCCGCCCGTGCCGCCAGCTTTCCAGGGGCCCCTCTGCGCAGTGTATGGGGTTATTTTTACTTTCGGTTATCTAGCTTTATGAAGACTCCACACCACTCATACAGCTAGATAACCAAAGATAACAACCAACCCCGCCTCCTGGCTGCAGTCGCCGCCTCTTCCACGCAGCCGCCTGGCTGCCGCTGCCCACGCCTGTATCGCCGCAGCCTCCTGGTCGCCCACCGGTGGAGGTTGGGGAAAGGGTACACTGGGAGATGGGGAGGACAGAGAGAGAAGCAGAGTGCAAGACAGAAAAAGACTCAGAGACACTGCGGTACAGACACGACGGAGACCGAGAAAGGCGTGGAAAGATGCGACGGCCGATGGTATCAAAGTCCGGGAATCACCCCCGGATCTCAGAAGCTTGCGATGCCTGGTTTCCCGCTCCCCATTCGAGCCAGAAGCCAGAGTGCCGCTGGTCCCTGGGAGGAGGGACTCGCAGGCTTTTCGTGCCACCCGGGAAGACTTCAGGGACCGAGGCAGAGGCCTCGCAAACCTCACGGGGTCTACACTGCCCCCTCCTCTGGAAGATCCAGCCGCATCCGATAGCCTGAGCCTTGGCTTTCAGCGAAGCCCAAGCCTCCGCGTGGGGTTGTAGCGGGGAACAGCGGAGCCGACTCCACCACATCTCCCAACTCCCGAGGGCAGTGGAAGCGAAGTGGAGCTCACGCCGCGGGGTCGGGGAGAGGCGGGAGAAAAAGCTGGATCCTAGCCACCGACTAAAAAGGGCAACGGACAGCGAAATCCTGGGGTTAAAACCCTGGAGGCGTCCCAGTAGGAAACAGGGAAATCCCGGCAACCCAAAGAGAGAGGGAAATGGGGGCGGGGAGGCAAGCCGGAGACTCCCTAGCGAGTGTCTCTAGGAGAGAAGGACAGGGAGAGACACCATGCGGGAAGGGATCCGATAGCGCACCCATGAGATGGGGGAGGAGGAAGAAGACGGAGGGCAGGCTGGGAAGATGAGCCGAGTCCCTGGGCCCGCAGGACCCCCAGAGAAATGGCTTTGTACAAAGAGGTCCAGAAATCACCCAGGGCTGTGAAAATGGCCGGGGGTCCGAAGCCAGAGGAGGTGCCGTAGGTTGGTGGGGGTTCCCATCAGGAATCGGAATCAAGGAGGTTCCGGGAGCTCCGAGGAGGGTGTGGGGGTCGGCCAACCCCTGTTGGCGGAGGCCCGGGAACGGAGGCGCCGGATTCTGAGGCGCTAACCCACCTCGTGTCCCAAATCGGCCAGGCCACTTACATCGAGCCCAGTGTGCCCATCCGTGCTCTCCCTCGCGGTCCTCCCGGCACGTTCCCGCCCACGGAACGCCATGGCCCTGGGTTCGAGATGCCAGGGCTCAGCGGGCGCCGGGGTGGAGGCGCCCGCCGGGATCTCAGCCTCCGCCGAGCCAAGGCTAGCAGGGCAGAGCTTACCTCCCTAGCTCCCTCCCCAGCCTCTGCCGCTGCTCTGGCCCGGGCGCGCTCCGGCTCCGGACTTTTCATTCATCCTTTCGTGCTCCCTCCCCAGGCTGGCCTCTGATTGGCTTCGCCGAGTCTGACGTCACCGCCTCGTTCTCCCACCGGCTCCGCCCCTCCCCCTTCCCGAGTTGAGCCGGAGCGCGCAATTGGGGCGCCCTTCCCCCCGGAGAACGGTGAAGGGGGTGGAACTACTATGTCTGTGTGCTGATTCTCAGCCTTTTGCTGCCTCACACATTCCCGAGACCTGCCTGCCATCTCCAATCCATTGCCATTTGTGGTTTTGATCTCCAGCCTCACTCTTTGTAGGTTCTACATTTTCCATTTTGACCCAAGGTATATTGCACCAGGTCCAGGGTTCAAAGATGGGAAAAGAGATAGGGTGATATCTCCTCAAAAAGGACCAGATTACTGGAGATTCAACCTCTACCGGCCTTCTCACATCAGGATATCCTTTGTGCTTCTAAATTTCTGACCCATTCCAGACTGTAATCTTAATCTTTTAGGATGGACAGGAACTTCCCTTATTGGTTTTCAACCCAAAACAGCGAGGAAAAGATCCTGGAAGTTTGGGACTCCTACTGAGAGATGCAGGGTGTGAGAGAGCCTCGACCTCCTTTTTCACCGCGCAGAAATGAGAATATCTCAGGAACTTGTTCTCAGCACCAAAGTTCCAGGTAGGGTAGGCTGGGGAATCACAGCTGACATTAATCTGGGCAACACACAGAGATTTGACTGAGGGCCCTGGAGGCCCTCCCTAGCGCTTTCTCTTCCTCCCCCCATCCTGTGCGCCTCCAATCGCGAGCCTGGCACCCTCACCCCGGGTTCCATCTTCAGGTGTCTGGAGAGCCGGAGTCATAGGGAGAAAAATCATTCTCAGACAAGGTTTTCCGACCTGGATCCTCATCTGGCCGGGAGAATCAGAAAACGGCACACACCGGTCTGCAGGCAGGGTCTGGACTCTCTCAGATCGGTGGAGCTCTCTGTGATCGAGCTGCGAACTCCCATTTGAGCCGCTGTGCCTGACAGGTCGCGAGTTACCCTATCACTCCACCACCCTCCTCTGGGCTCCTTTTCTAAAAACAAACAAACCAACCCTAAGACTTGGATACCTAAAGCCAGTCCCTCTGCCTAATCTGGGCTGGCTCCGTTCTATGAGGATCCTACAACAACCGAAGTGCCCTCCAGGGGACCCAGGATTCTCCATCAGACCCAGCCAGGTTGTTTTATCCGTGCCGAGGGGAGGCGGGGGTGGGGGGCTGCCTCTGCATAGTCTAGGACAAAGCCCAGCCCGAATGCTGTTTGCCTTGGTTAGTTGTGGGTTTCATTTGGTGCTCCCCTTAAAGACTGGAAAGTCTGAATAACTGCTGCATGATTGTGAGGTAGGGCGTGTGTGTGTGTTGAGGGGGAACTTTGAAATAGGACAAAGGCCAGGGACTTGTGTTTCCCCACCAGAGTGACAGTAGGAAGCTGAAGTTGTTGGCCTGATTTCCCAGATTACAGGACACTAACGGTGGGGCTGTGCTTGGCACACCTTTCACCCCTCTGTCTGCCTCCATAGCGTCTCAAAGGCCTTACCCAAGGGAAAGGCTTTCTAGAAATGGCCCCACTATCAATTCTTTACCCTCCTAGAACTGAGAGCACACCAGTCAATGGTAGGGTACAGTTGCAGAAAGGCAAACCCTCCCTACTCTCAGAGATAGACCTACCCTACTGATGTGCTGCTAAATGTATCCCCTAAATGCATCCTCCGTTCCAGGCCCCAGAGAAACAATAGGCCTCTTTGTACCTACAAACCTCCTCAAGTATTTCTCCAGTATACCACCTCCACCCCTTTACAGGATACCTAACATCCTCTAGACATTTTAGCAATCCTAAATGGGGACTACACTTCTTCAAACACACCACCAACTTCCAGTACAAGTATTTCCCCACCTCCTCTCCCACGAGATCCTTTAAAAGCACTTTAAATAAACCCTTTCTGCCCCTCCACCTTCCCCTCACCCACTGCCTGGAGGCTTGGGCCAGCAAGGAGGAAAGAGGCTGTGTTGCTAGCTAGCACTCTCCTCTTTCTTCTCTGTCCCTAATTTCCAATCAAGTCCCCTGCCTCTATGGGGCCCTGGCTTAGCTCCACAATTCCTTACCCAGGGCTGGACCATCCAGACAGCCTAGCAAGAAATAGTTAGGATCAGTAGGAACCACATTTTTGTCAGAGAGGAGGACAGAAAGGGTTTTTTTTTTTGCCCAACAGAAACCAGTCCCCCTCACCCAACTTATTGCCCAAATTCAGCTCAACTGGATTTCCTAAAAAACCAAGTTCAGGAAAGAAATGGGTACAAATCTAATTTTCTCCAAATAGCTAGATAAAGAGCTAACTACTCTTGTATCTTACTGTGGCTTTGGCTCCTCCAGAGTACCTCAGTCTAAACAGAGTGTCCAAATATAAGAGGTGGGGGGGGGGTGGCACAAAAGAAAACAGAGATTATTCTACATTGTCCTGGTGCTGTCTACTTGGAATCTCCCTCTCTGCCTAGATTTCTGATGAAGTAATGTTTTGTTTAGTTTTGTCTGGGTGGACTTGACAACCTGATCTCCCACAGTGCCTGCTCAGAAATGATGATGACTAGGGCATCTGCCTTTATTCTAATGGAGACAGACCTACAGGCCATGAAAGAAGGAGAGAACTCTCCACCATCATGTTAACTAGGGTTGGTTTGTATACCAAGCCATGCTGCTCCAGTTTCAAAAAAAGATGCTACTTTGAGGGTAGCAAAAGAGACAGTCTGTCCAGGTCAGAGGTGGTTTCATACATATTCAGCTCTATGGTATCTAACACTATGCCTAAAAGATAGTGGGTGCCTGATGAATAACTGATGAATTAATAGAAGAATGTGTGTCCCTGTGGGTGTGGCTGCAAGTCTGAGTTTGCCTTCCTGTGGATTGAGCCCATCGTGGGTGGAGAAGGAAGATATTGACAAAATGTGTGTCCCATGGGATCTGTGTGTGGGTTTGAGAGGGGAGTACGGGGGAGTTGTATGTTAGTGACTATTTGGCAGCTCCTTTGACCAGAGGAGCCCCTTCTACTATGAAGAATTGGATACAGCAGACCTGGGAGAAGCTAACAGCTGGGGCAGAATGGGTGCATTATGACCCCTTGCTCTTGGCCCACCAGCCTCAGTCCCTTGAGGAAGGCCTCCGTTGGAGCAGAGCTCTCTGCTTCTAGCACACAGTACATTCTGCCGCAGCATTCTTAGAGCAATGGTCTACAGACCCCACCCAAGTCCTTCCAGGGAAATTCTGGCAGACTAAGGAGAGAGCACACCAACCCCCTGGTGCTGATCTGAGTCTCTAAGTGTCTCAGTTAGCCAAGGAGCATACATGCTTTGCCAGTGCCTGTCCCTGCCCCGACCTCTACAGCCCCGATGCCCACCCATTGTCTATGTCCCTGAAGAGGCCCATGTACAGAAAAACATGGCCTGAATTATGCCCTGCGGATGCAGCTTTTGAATGAGTCTTTCTAGTTTGGGTCCCGAAATATATTTTGGCATCATGCCAGTCTCTTGAAAATACTCAGGTAATTAAATAAAAAGCATATTTGTTCTTTGTTTCAATTATCAGGTTAATTTGCCTTGAAGATACAGATGAAAGCTGCATTTGGAAGAGGTTGGGTTCAGATATTTATTTCTGTCTTAGTGGTTCATTATTGTGAACATTATCATACATTATTCTTTTGCTACAGAATATTTGCATTTTCTATGGGATTGCACCAGATAAAAGCAAGAATTGGCAGTAAAAATAAAAATGGGAAAGCTGGAAAAAAAAAAACCTCTATATAGGCAGATGAGTTTAAAGGGAATGGAGATATAATCTGGACGATTTCTCCCCAGAGATCCCACCCTTCTCTTCCCACAAAGTGTGTTTCCTCCTGTTCAGAGGCCAGCCTGAGAATTCCTCAGGGCTGTCTAAGCACTGCCTCCCCCGATGGCTCTCAGTTCTCTCCTTCAACTCAACACACCGCTCACTTGCTTGAGAGCTTTATGGAGTCAGGAAGGTGAGAGGTGGTCAGCCATAAGCCAGTGGTCTCCTCGAGGGCAAAGCATGAATGTGTAAGGGTCTGTGTATGCATACGTGCCTGCGCATACACGCAAGCCTATCACCTAAGACAAACACAGTGACATGTCTACAGATATTCACAGCGGTGCCACCTCCCAGTTCCCACACACCCTGCGCACACACCCACGCGCAGCTGTTTCAGCTCTCCAGGTGCCCCTTCACCACCACCCACACCCCCTCCTTCCTCACCTCTGTCATCCATGTTCCATCCATACTCTGTTCCTCTACAGCTAAGTGCCTCCCACCCC
>SJYA01000507.1:108458-125322 GCA_006410615.1 Neotragus moschatus
CCCCCCCCCCCCCCCCCCCCCCGCCCTGGGTCGACGGGCCTCCATCTGCCCTCAGGAGCCTCAGAGAGAAGGGCAAAGGGTCCCCAGAATCCTCAGGGCCTCTCCTCTCTCTCATGGAACTGGGCTCACAGGGTGGCCTTCATTCTTAAGTCACCATGTTCCATCCCCATTATCAACGACTATCCAGGTCTTCCTACAACTAGAATAGACCCAAATCAGGGCCTGAAAGCTAGAAGAGAGCAGGCAGGGGGTTGAGAGGTATAAGGAATGGGGAAAACCCAGGTGACTGCAGAGCCAGCTTCTTTCTCCACCCCACCCCGCAACAGCACCATCAGAAACAAACAAATAAGAAAATAAGTACCCCCAAAGCCAAAGGTGGACACCTACGACGACACCAGAAACAAACGAGGCTGCTGCTTCTCCGAGGCTCCGCTCCTGTGGAGGAGGAAAATGCAAAGGTTAAAGTCTTTTTTGTGGCTCCAGTCCTTTCCCTAACACCCATGTCTCCCTGACACTCTTTCACCAACAGGGCTCTGGGCTGCACAGGGAGGCGGCTCTGGGCTGCACAGGGAGGCAGCTGGAAGAGAAAAGCCTAGATGGGCAGGGAAGGCAGGACCCCTGCCTGAGCTCTCTGGCTCCATCTTGCCTGGATACCTCTAAGCCGGGCCCATCCTCAGAACCTCTCTCTAACTCCCTCCAAAAAACCACTGGGCCCAGGGATTTGAACTGAGCCTGTGAAGATGTTGTGGCCCTTCTGATTGAACCTAGAGGAGTAATCCCCTGCCCAGTGGCTACCATCTCCTCCCAGATTCCTGCTGCTCATGGCACACCATGACAAAGCATGCTCAGGACGGAAGGGTCTGGGGTCAGACATATATTTTTGTCTATCTGGGTGTAACTGCATTGGACACTCTAAAGTTCTAGGTACTTAAGACACTGTCAGTCACATTATGTCTCCAGCTTTCTTCTCTCTTCTCATCATTACCTATCTATCATCTATCCACGCATATCACTAAAGATCCTTAAAGACATATCCTGTAGCTACCAATTTTCTCCCTTTCTTCTCCTTCTCTCTTTCACATATACAAAAGGTATGAACACAAAGCAGTTTTTTTTTTTTTAATTTAATGTTGGGTATGAAACCCCATCTCAATATTTTATAGTCTTTCTTTCTCACTATTTTGCTTTCAGACTAAATTATGATTTTGGAGAATGACACATATACCACAGGTAACCCAGGCCCTAAAATACTACGAGAAGTGTATTGTGTGTGTGTGTTGTGATAAATTAGTGAATCCTTCTACCTCAAACTCAATTTTACAACTAATTCTTCTTCTTCTTCTTTTTTTTTAAAGTTAAGAAGATAACATACCTAAATGCAGAGGAAATCAGAAAAAAAGGAAGGCTGGGGGGCAGGTTTAGGACTTAAATCAAATCTTGATTTCTGGGGGGGGTGTGTTTTGAATATGCCTCTCTCCCCTCTTCTAGCATCCATGAATACCCACTGAATGCCCAGCTTCAGCTCTGCCAGCCCATCCATTTCATAAAGGGATATCTCAGTCTGAAATCATCTTCAAACCAAAGTGGGGGCCAACCCCAACTTTGTCTTATTGCTAGACAGTAATAAGCACAAGGGCAATTGAGGAGCCTCTGGCTCCTCCCCCCACCCTATTCACAGAGTCATGGGGTCCCTGGAACACTTGTGTCTCTTCTTGCTGACCTGTGCCCCACACCCCACTCTACCCCCTCACACACACACAGGTACGGGTGTGTGTGGGGGGGAACATGGTGACAAGGACCACACCCCAGGAGGCATGGGATATGTGTGTGCTTGTTCTGTGGCTGGTAGCCTCAGCCTCTCCCAGACAGCTGGCCTCTGGGGAACCAGAAATAGCCTGCTGGCCTCCAGCCTCTGCCACCCTACGAGGGTCCCAGCCTGCCTCCCAGAAAGCACCGCGCGGGTGGGGACTCGAGATAAGAATAGCACCTCTTTTCTGCCTCCTCTGACCCTTCTCAAAAAGCAAGAAATTAAAAAGCCACCATCAGATGGGTCTTCTGAGGGCTGGGGCAGGGTTCTCTCCCCTTTCTGAACCTAAGCATCTGCCCCAAAACCTCACTTACCTTTAAGCTCCCCTCAGCCCCTTTCCCACCTCCCAGCTCATGAGAAAAGCAAAGAGAGGGGGAAATAAAATTAATCTAAATTCTACAAGTGTTTCCCCCCTCCCCCTAATTCTGGTCTCCTCCCTTTTAGGGATATGGCTCCTTCCCCAAACCCTCAGTGACCCCAGTCCCTCAGACTTTGTCCGCCCCTAAAAGGTGAAGTCTCTGGGCAGAGGAGTAAGAGCCAGAGCAAGGAAAGGTCAGGAGTCTGAATACAGAACCGTTTTTTCTCTTCCCTCACATCTCCACTACAGTCTTCCTTCCTGCCTCTCTTGTGCAAGCATTAAGATGTTGGCCCTGTCTGGTGGGGAGAAGGGAGGGGCGGATTAATAGGATCAGTAGCACCGTGACCCTAAAGCCCCCCTGAATCCCATTGACAAACTTAGTGAGCTGTCTCCGGGTTGGCCGGGGCTGCCGGGGAGGAGGGAGACCAAGAGGCGCTCTGGGGCAGCTGGGCAGGGCCCTGCCTCAGCTCACCTCGATAGATAGATGGGGAAGCCGGAGATGAAATCCCACTCTGCTAGCTACTCCTACACACCACACACTCACTCACACACACACACACACACACACACACACACGCACACACCTCTTCCCTTTTGGTCACCCCCTCAATCTTTCCTCAGCCTTACTGTGATTCCTGCACCCGCCTCCATTAGCCAGTGGGCAAAGTAGGAGGGGAGGATGCCCTAACTGATTTTAGAGGATCCCTTCCCACCCCCAGCCCGGATGTCTGAGGGGCTAGGACCCTTCCAGATGAATGGCCACTTACCAGCTTCTGGGAGGAGGCGCGCTGGCCCGGTGGCCCCTGCCGCTGGCCTGCCTCTTTCTCTGGCTCCTAGCCTCTTGCGGAGTGGAGAATGCAGCTCCGATGACGTAGCATCTGTCTATCCATTCAGGAATTTCGCTTGCCTCCCTCTTTCTTTCTCGTGCTGCTCTCCCTGGAAAGGCAGCAAACAGGGGGTGCTGCCCCTGTCTGGAGACACCCCCACCCGGGGTTGCAGCCCGCTCTGATGAAGCCCCTCCTTCCCCCAGCTCGTGCCTGTCAGGGAAGGGGTCTTTGTCATCTCCACTTTTTCCTATCTCCTCCTCCTGTCTTTTCTAACCTGAGGCAGGAAGAAGGGACTAAGGAAAGCTATTGTTCCTCCAGGACCCCTCATTCCCAAAGGAAACAAGAGAAAGGGTGTGACAGATACCCCTTCCGAGGCTCCTTCCAGTTCTAATTCACCTTTGAACTTGAGAGCATGATTAAATGATGTGTGTCCAGGGTGGGGAGTGGAGTTGATGAAGAGTGATAGAAAGAGGACATAGTTTGTCATTTGGAGGGTCAAAGCGTTCCAGTCTCCCTTTCCCAAACCTCCCCCAGCTCCCTGTCCTTGTCAGCTCAAGGAATCACAAATCCAGACCTTAGCTGTGAAGGAGAAAGTGGCAATCCGAAGATGAAGGCTGAGAGCTTGAGGGGGGAACGAGGTGGAGCAGGGTGGTGAAAGCCAGCACTTGGAAGTCTAGACAAGAGAAGAGGAGGGGTGGGACCACAGATTCAAAGTAGGAGATAAATTATCTTGTTCTAAGAAGAGGAGAGCGATTTGGGAGTTGGTTTCCAGGGCTGGGGTCCCGATACTTGGTGGAAGCTGGGGCCCAGAATGGCACAATGGTCGGGTCTCTTTTCTCTCTCTCACCCCCACCTTCAGCCCCTCCCTTTCCGCCCTCCCACTCTTCCTGGCCTGCATGGGAACTCAGTCTGAGCTCGACGTGACAGACAGCAGGCCTGCATGCTAATGAAGTTTGTCTCAAGTTCATTGTCAAAGCCCCCCCTTCCCCAAGGCCCCCTCCCCTCTTCTCTCATACACAAATCTCCCTCCAACTTTTGTCCCACAGACCTGGAGGCCACTTGAGTCCCGGCTGGCTCCCCTCTCTCACCCTCCCCCACTGCTTTCAGTCTCCCCTCTCCTCACCACCTCCCTCAGCTGGGGCGGGGGGCTCCCTTCTCCCTGGTGCCTTCCCAGCCACCTCCTGGCCTGGCCATCCCTAAGCTCTGAAAGAGGGATTCTGAGGGCAAAGGTCGGAGTCTATAGACCCGGTCCTCCTCTCCCCACCCCAAGGTAGGGAGACTTTGTGGAGGTGGGAGAAGATACCAGATGGCCCCCACTCAAGGCTCCCTGCCCGGTTCTCAGCCTCGTCCTGGCCCAGTCCCCCCATTCCCCTCCCTGCCCGGTTCTCAGCCCGTCCTGGCCCAGTCCCCCCATTCCAGCCTCAGCTTCCCCCGCCCCTCACTCCTCCCATTACGATTATTTTGCTCTCCCCTTGATTACATCTGCTTCACTAGCTCAGAAATAAAGATCCTTTGAGACTAATTTTGCACCCCCCACCCCCAGCTCCCCACCCCTTCCCTCCTCCTTCCCTCTAGACCAGGGCTCCCTTTAGCTCCTTTCTCACCGCCTGGAAGACATTGAGTTCCTTGTCTAGGGAGCTGGGGGTTGAAGGGAGGGGGTGCTAGTGGAATGGGGGGGGGTCTCTCCAACTCTGGGACGTGTCCAGCAATCCAAACCTGTCCTTCCTTTGTTCCTACAAATCTCTTCATACTGTCACCACCCTCTGGAGTCTGCCTTTCTCCCAATAACCAGGGGATTGGGGAGGAAGGGGAGGAGGACCCTGAACTCACTCCACCCCTCAGTTCCAGAGAAAAGAGGGAGGGGGAGAGAGGAAGGAAAAAAAAATTAATCCCCCCCTCATTAGCCAGAAAGGAAGCGAAAGGGGATAATTATAATTAAGAGCAGACAGCTGTGGATTGCGTCTTTTATGTTCTTCCAAGCCTCCTCCCCACCTCTGCCACCAGCACCCAAAAATCTGCACAACTCCGCGAGCATCTTCCCCCTGGTTTCCTGAGAGTGGGGAGCTGGCTAAGAGAGTGAGGCTGGGGGGCGGATTTGGGGAAGGGGGCTCTACTTCCTCTCCCATAGACAGCACTTTCTCAGATATTGTGAGAGGCCTAGGGATATGGAGATATCCTCTTCCTATCCCCCAACCTGTACCCCAAAGCATGTGCCTGTAGGAGGTGGGGGCATTCAGGTTATAATAACTAATTCAATAATTTGGGGAAATCTTTGATTTTCCTAATAAAATAGTTATAACTTATTCATAATGATACTGAGTCTAAGAATTTAAATATAACCTAGAATATCTTCTATTCAGGCTTCTCTTTCCTCCTTCCTTGGAGGGACCTTTAAACACGAGAGGGGTGATGAAAAGCTGGAAGAGCTAGGGGGATCTGTCAGGGAGTGTGCTGTGTCTAAGAGAGGCTCATGGATTTAAAGTACATGGAAAGGCACCCAGATGCATATGAATGTAAACTGGATAATTTTCAGGGTGGTGTTGCTAGGCCTAGCTCTGCCATCCTATGTATTTATAGAACTTGATCATAGGCCAGAACAGCAGGGTAATTATAGCAATATTAGCATATATGCAAATCAGGTAACCTATATGCGCTGAATGGAAGCAGATTATTATTTATTTCTCTCCCCCTCTCTCCTTCTCTGGTATCAGCTCTGGCTTCTCAGAGCTGCACACCAGCAATTATCTGACATTATAAGAGGGGGTTGTAGCCCCAGAGGAGGGGGCTGAGGGGAGTAGGACAAGAAAAAAAAAAAACCCTGCAGGCGGGTTTTATCTCGTTTTACTCAATGTTATTCTGTGAAGCTAGGGAGGGGCTCAGTGAGAATACCTTGAATTAACAAAGGGAGGGGATATGGCGAGAGAGACCTGAGAACAGAGACAGGTGAAGTCAGAAAAGCCTTGAAGCAATGACACAGAGGGCAGACCCACAGTTCAGGAGAGTGAGGGAGCCAGGAACAGAGGAGCGAACTCGCACAGAGCCACCAGGAATCTGGATCTCAGAGCAAACAAGGATCCGAAAGCCCGAGGGCTGAGTTCTCTAGGTTCACTCAGGCGTGGGCTTGGGGCAGCCTGAGGGCTCAGGCCTTCCCCAATGGTCTGCAGGCTCCAGACCCCAACCCAACGGCAGTACCAAGTCCTCTGCCCTCTTTCCATCACTCAGTAAATGGCAAGGGATCTGAGCAGAAGCATCCTTTACTCCAGCCACCACGGGGTAAGCATGAATGTCCTGAAGAAAGCAATGACAGTCTTAACTTTGCCATTGCTTTTCCTTCATATTGCTCCTTGGCTTGCCCTGCTGAGCTGGGTACCTCTTCCTCTGCCTTGCTGGCTGGGATTCTGCTGGCGCATGGCTGCCGTGGACCAGTGAGCAGCTGGGATTTCAGAGCCTCACCTGTATCTTTCTTCTCCACCTTCCTTCCCCACCTTCCTTCCTCACCCCAGTGCTGAGCCGGGAGCCCTCCACCTCCTGCCTGCTCTCCTCTCCCGGGCTGTGCAGCCATCAGCCCGTTCAGTCTCTGGCTCCCCCTCCCCCCTCCCCCGCTAGACCTCCACAGGCTGCCTAGGTCTCTAGGGAGTCGCTCACACCACTGCCTCCCTTTTCACTTTCTATACCTCTTTTACTAAGACACTATTTATACCAGATCCACACTTGGGAAGTGGGGCCTTCATAGTTGTCCTTGCTTTTCCTTCATATTGCTCCATGGCTTGACCTGCTGAGCTGGGTACCTCTTCCTATGCCTTGCTGAATGGGATTCTGCTAGCGCATGGCTGCCAGTGGATCAGTGGCTGGGATTTCAGAGCCTCACCTATATCCTTCCCTCCACTCCACTCAGAAGGAGCCTCCAGCCCCCTGGTGCATTAAGGGACTATCTTTGTTTGGTCCCAAAGCCCTAGATATTCCTGTATCTCTATTGTGTTTTAAATGCCTTTCTCCACATACCACTTATAATATGGCAATCTAGTTGTCCCTGTTTAAAAAAAAAAAAAGACAAAAGAACCTTTGCCCACGTGAAGAAAACTTCAAACGAGGCAATGTGGGGGAGGGGGTATTACCAAACCTGTGGCAGAGCCCACTGGCCAAAACACCTGCTCTCCAGTGGTACAACGAAGAAAAGGAGGGGTCCCTGGGAGAAACAGAGACAGCCAGAGAGACAGCTGCCAAAAGACTGCAAGGAAACAAAACCTCAACGTGGTACTTAGATTCTTACCCCAAATGAAAATGTGTTGTCACACAGATATATCTAGCCCAGCGAGATGGACAGGCTTTCTCTCCAGTGACCTCTGCGTCTACACTATGCGTTTATTTTTGTATCTGCTTCTGGATCTGGCTGCGTTTCTCTGTGAACATATGATTCAGAACAGTAAAAGAACTGAAGAGGCAGTGAGAGAAAGCGAGACAAATGGAGCAGAGAGAAAAAGCGAGAGAGCGCCGAGAGGCAGAGATGCCTCAGAGACAAAAGCCTTCTCGAGAGAAAGAGAGGTGCTAAGAGGCACCAGAAAGCCAGTCAAGAACAGGGAAGACCAGAGGGTGGCCGTCAGCCAGCCCAGGGGCTGCACTTTCCATTCTCTACCCCCCATTAGAGACCGGGCATGTGGTCCTCAGTTTCTTCCCCAGGCTCAGCCCACAATTGGGGAATAGATCTGCAGCTCCTTCAGACACACCCTTCATTATGCTCCTGGAGTCATTTGGACAACGGATCAAATCCTTCCCAGGGCTGCCCGCTTAGACATCCATCTCCTGTCAGCCCGGCATTCTACATGGGGACTTGGATGGGGACTTGCCTGCCATGGGGACTCACCTGCCAGTGTTTCTCTTTTGAACGAGAGGCACTTTCCTGCTTCTGTGTTTCTCCTGTACAATAACTGAGCTCCTAACCTATGGAGCTCTGTGTGTACACCTAAATATCTTTTATCTTCTCTTTTACAAATTTAATCTCTCTGGCAACCCCGTTGGACATCCATATTTGCACATTACCCAGTGTGGTTGTTAGGAGCTGTGTGTGGAGTGGATTTGTGTATGGCACGAAAAGGTTTATGTTTTTATCCAGCACAGTCTATGTGCCAGCTCTCAGGCTCCACCATCCATCGGCCAGGCGTGTCTGGCCATCACTGCTACAGCCCAGGACATCCTCCAAACCCAGAACTTCTGAGGTACAAATCAGATCATTTTCTACCCCCAAAGATCCCCCCTAAAGCTTCAAAAATCTCCCCTTTTGATGGGCTGATAATATGTCAGATACATCTGGTTGTCTCACAACCAGTCTTTCACCACAGAACTCCCATGGCGCCAAACAATCACAGCTGCCCTGGAAAGGAGACAGACCTCGCCACAGAGACTTGGTCTAGCATGCCAGCTTGATAACAATACCCAGAAGCTGGAGAGAGATTTTCTCCTTGACATCTCCCTAGTTGTCTATTGGTACCTATATCTGTATACATGTGTTACTTTTATTCTTAGAATGGTATATGTCTCCTCTGCTCATTTTCACAAAAATAATGGTCTCCATGTGGGCACCTGGCCAAACACCCGCTCTGTGTGGGATGTGTGTGGCACGGAATACATCCTGGCACACATATTGCGTGCCTGCTTTATACTCTAACACGGTGCCATTTTCTTGGTGCAGTGCCCGTTTCTGTCTGCTTCACAGAGGGTTCTTTAGGTCTGATGCTCATTTCTGGGGCTCAGGCTCTGGGGTTTGGGCTGGATCCCTTAGCCAAACAAGCTGCCAGTATTCCCCACCTTAGGAGCCCCAATAACATTAGTCCTGGCAGAGCTACTGAACTCCGGGTGGCTGTGTATATGGCTATGGCTGTGCCCGCTGGTGAGGCCAGGCAGGCTCCCTCCCCACTGCCTGGTGCGCTCCTCAGGGTCACCACTGCGATGGGTTGAGTCAGCACTGAAATCCTCCTGAGCCACCTTGTGTGCCCAAGTAGGTTTGTGTGTCTATTCGCAGGGTGCTGGTTGGTGTATGTATACTAGGATCACACATACATCCATATGACTACGCTCTGTGAGTGCTGTGTGTTGTTCAGGGCTGTATCTGTGACATTTGTTGATCTGAGAGTTTGTTGGTGTGTGCAGCGCACGCCTTTGAGTTGGCTGTGGCTCGGCGTGCGTGTGGCTTGCGGACCATGGTCTGCAAGCCCCTGAATCCCAGTGTGCGTGAACCTGTGGCTTCTGTGTGTGAGTTGCGGGTCCCTGGGCCGGGCAGAAGCCCGGCGGGAGCACGCCGGTGCGGCCCCAACCGGCGTTCTTGCCTCTCCTCTGCGCTTTAGCGGGCAGCTGCGGTTCCGGCTCCCGCTTCCGACAAAGTCCGAGCTCCGCAGCGGCTCGGGAAGCGGACTCGCCAGGCGGTGTGGAGGGGGCTCCGGGTGGGAAGGCCGAGACGTGCTGGACCCTCGCTCCTTCCCCGGGCGGGACCGCGGACGCCTCCCGACGCGAGAGCCGCACGGCCGCGGGCGCCCGGGAGAGGAAACGAAAGCCCGGGAAGAGCCGAGGCCAGAAGGGAGCACGAGAAAATAGAGCATCGAAAACAGAAGGGAAAAACAAAATCTATCTGAAAAGAAACAGAACGTTAAAAGAGATAAAATAACATTAAATGATTTTTTTAAGGAAACATACCCAAGGCATTTAAAATATTAAACTAAATAATAGAACGGCAGGGAAACAAAATGGAAAAGAAGAGTCTCCAAGGCCCCCGAGGGGAATGGGGGCCTAGACGGGGCGACGCGGCATTTGAGAGTTTCGAGGATCCAGACAGCTGCGCCCTCCGGAGCCGAACCCGCGGGGCCTCCTGGGCTCTCCCGCCCGCTCCTCGGACCCGGGTCCGGCGAAAAGCCCCGCTCGAAAGTCTGTTGGTCACCACTGCCCGCCTCGAGCAGCGGTGACACGGAGGACCGCCCCTGCCCCCCATCTCCACTACTGAACCCACCCCCGCGAGAGATAAAACCAAGAAAGATCCTCCGATCCACTCCCCATCCCCCAACTGGCAGGGTCAGTTCTTCCTAAGGTTCGTATTCTTGGCCGCGAGGCCCTTGTAGATGTCCCTCTGGGCTCGTGGCGACAAGCGGAGCCTGGGGAAAACAGGTCTGTTGATAGCGTGGGGGCTTGAGGATCCCTGCCCCCAACTTTGGGGCCCAGTCCCAGGCGGGAAGTCCTGGACTGTGGTGTAGGGCGAGGGGCTGGGTAATGAATAACCAGGAGAAGCTAGGATGTAAGGGGAGCCTAGCAAGACAAGGAGAGGGAAGATGAGAAAAGAGGGGGCCAAAAATTGGGCGGGTAAAAGAGAAAGCAAGCGATGCGGGAGAGAAGGAAACACAGAGATAAATAAAGGGAAAAAGAAGACAGAGAACGGTGGTGGAAGGGCAGCCGAGCGGCTCAAGGGGTTTGGCGGGAGACCCTGATAGCCCCTTTTCCCCAATGGCTGGGGGCTGTTTCCCTTATCTTCCAAAGCTGCCAAATTCTACCCTTAGACCCTGGGTTTGAGTAGCTGATGGGGAGGCCATAACATGGTAGCCTGAAACAGGCTTCAGAGAATTAGGAATGTGTAGACCATGTTCAAGATGTTTGTGGCTCTCAAAAGCAGAGAAAGGTGACAGAGAGGTTGTGAGGTTGTGGGGAAACTGTAATATCTTAGTACACAGAGAGAGTGCCTAAGAGATGCAGCTGACAAACTCAAGTCCTCCAGATCAACGTGTAGAGCCATTTCTGGAATTTCAGCACCAAGAGGGTGGCCGAATTCACAGCTCACCCATAAGCGCCAGCTGACTTCAGCGTCATCAGACTCAGAGGCCATTTCACTCTCAGAACACCTGAATACATAGGTACACTAGTCTTTCCCCCAGGCCCCACATCTGTAGACCGGTGGGGAACCTGCTGCTAGGACCAACTTGGCCTTAACCAAGTCATTTCCTCCTTTATAAAAGGAGAGTCTGGGGCTGGGAGTCACCAGTCCTTCCAACGGAAAGTTGATCACAGCTAGGAAGGAATGTGACCAACTCAGGTTTGAGGGTCAAACAATCTTACCCCAGAACATTTTGGACTTCATCAGTAAACATACTGTGTATTAATTTTCAGTAGTGCGTGGGCCAACTTGAGAGAAAGTCTCCAGCTGTGGGGGTGGGAGGTGAGGAGTAGGGTACTTCTATGGAAGAAACCAAGGAGAACAGAGAGCAAAAGGACCTCTCAGGAGGGTGAATAATAAGGCTGAGCAGAGGTGACATAAAGGCAGGACAGCTTGATGGAGGGTGCAAGGTGTTGGGAAGAGCACAGTCTGCAATGGCAGCCCAGCCACTTAAGTGGCTGTGTGACTCTAAACCAGTTACTTGAACTCTCTGAGCCTCTGTCCTGAACAGGTCACATAGAGGAGAGGAAACATACTTCCTTGGGTTGTGAACTCAGTGAATTAATGCATGCAATCTGTATCTGTTTGGTTCCCTCATAGACACTCAAGAAATAGTAACTTTCTTCCAATCTAGGATTGTTATGTCAATTTTTTGACTATCATATTTTCTGAGGGAAGGAGGGGTCTTGGAGAGTGGGGAATGGCTGTAGCTTGCTGCTTCTTACTCTGCCTTCTTGTTTCACTCGGTCTACAAATCCTTGTGTCGGCCTCAAATTTTCTCAAACAAATACACACATAACAAAGTGTCGGTTTTTTAAAAAATGATAGTAAAATAAAACATACCTCAATGCACTGAAGTAGCCTGAAATAAAATGCTGTACAAGTGGAGTTCATCCTGGAACCTCCACCAGCTAAGTGCTACATCCCTTACAATTTCTTTTTCTTTTTCTTTTTTTTTTTCTTTTTTCCATCTCAGGTGTACCTGAGTCCCTTACAATTTAATATACTCAAAAGTGTCAGAATTTCTCTTTGTGACTGAATAATTTGCCCTGCCCCCCCTTTCTTACTTACATATTTATTTTCAAAGAATTGTGGGGATTCTATGTATGGAAAAATACACATTTGACTATTTGTATTCTTGTTCTTTAATCTCTCAAATTTAATCTGTAAATTTTGTTACAATTTCAGGCAGATATCTGTTCAAGAATGGTTGTAACAATAAAGCTTTGGAAATTACTTAAACGTTGAAATTAAGACTACACTTGATCTTAAAAGAAAGGCCGAGAATTGATAAAATGCTGAAATAAACAAACAACATGTTGTACAGTTAAAATACAAGTTTATGTATATTTATCAACATGAGTAGATGTCATAATATGATGAAATCAAGGTTCAGTCTTAATTCTGTCACATAACTGAGGTGGGTGACCCTAGACTAGTCACTGACCCCCTTGCTTTCCAATTTTCCTATTTCCAATTCCCTCACTTAGTTGTTACGAACTCCAACGGACATTCTGCACATCAGAATTTCTTTATGAATTGCAAAGTGTTATATGAATGCAAGATATCACACCATACTGCAAATAATGTACATGACCCGACTACTGCACCACACCTGGTACTGAATGGGTCTCCCATACGCCTCCAACTCAGCAACCTAGATTCTCCAGATGGAAGGGATCCTAAGCCTGGAGGCCCTTGGGCTCTAGGAGGATTGAGGTGAGTTAAAAGGATGGTTCATTGGGCAGAGTGGTTCATTATCACCTTACCTCCCCATTCACATTTCTCCCTTCTCCCCAGTCCCTGCCCCTAGTTGCAGTTTGCCCATTCCCCCTCCTCTTGGCTCTTCATTTGTCTGGCTTTCAAGTCTATGGAGAGTGGAGGGAGTCCTCCCAGGCTGTTAGCATTGGAGTGGGAAGCGGACTGAGATTACACTGGGAGGGATAGCACTTGGATTCTAAGAATTTTCTCCCAAGGCTGGAGACCCATTATCAGTCTCTCCCCAAAGAAGAGTTCTTGGGAATGGAAAGGGTGGGAGGCACCCCAGCACATCCAGGAGAGGGAGCAGGGCAAATAAGGAAAAAAGAGGCTCTGAGCGGGCACTGGGAGTATTCGTATTTCTGCGCTCTCTCAGGAGGAGAGGGGCTTCCATCGCTCAGCTAACGAACTTCTTCCCAAATTCTCTGTGCGAGATTTGGCTGCTCCCAGAGGGGGGTCCTTTCTAACAAGGTGCCCCCGGGCCCTGCCCCTCCCTCCCCAGGAGCTGAAGCCGCCAAAGGTTCCTGGAATATAATGGATCATTTTCCAATTTACCAGGGTCTTAGAGATTACGCCGCTAATCCCATCAAAGACCATCTGCTTACATTGTCCCTCCTGAGCTAAAATAAATAGACCCTTTACTCTCTCCACTTCAGCTCCTCTGGGGTATTGTAGCGGGAGAAAGTTCGACAAGGCCCATCCCATTTCCCCCTCCCTCCCGCTGTGGGCCGGACAGAAAGGGAGAAAACAAACTTAGCTTGTCTGAGGTGCGAAAGGTCACTTATGCTCCTGACCTGCATTCTTCTCGGGAGCCTGCGACGATGGGAATCGGGGAGCGGGGCGGGCCCGGGGCTCTGGGGGTCTCTGGGCTTCAGCCCCCTGCAGAGCTGTGGGACGGCCTGTTCGGTGCCCCATTGGCCTGCTGTCTCAGCTCTGAGGCCGCCTTCCCCCAGCCCATTTTTGGTCTCTCTTTCTCTCTAGTCTCTTGAAGTTTCTCCCACCTGTGACTGTTGGGAAATAATGATTAAATCGAACTTGCATCCTGCCCTTGGCAGAACTATGGCTGGGGATGTGGACATGAAAATCCACATAGACACTAATTTGATTCCACCTAAAAGTCATTTCTTCTATAGGCTTTTCACATTTATTCTCTTATGTGTTATTCCTCTGTGGCCAAAAGGCTTCATAAATGGCAGAGGGAGAGGCTCCGGAGGAGCCACACGGGAAGTTTATGGCTGAACCAGGAAGAATATGTTTGTGCAAATCAGCTCAAGGAATTAGATCGGGCAAGTTATATATTAAAAGGTGATAACTGCCATAGAAAATAAATGAAATATAAAACGGTGAGGGAGTGAGGGGGTGGGACTTCGCTGAGAAGGTGGCGTTTGAACAAAGATTTACAGGTGGTGAGAGAACTAGTCAAGAAGAAATCAGGAGAGTCTTGCACACAGAGAATCACTGGTCTCATCCCACAGTTTCCTGTGTCGTGGCGTGGCTACTTCTAACCCATTCTGTCCCTCCGTCATTATTGTTAGCTGTTTTCTAACCTGCTCAAGAACCTAAAGGGCCTCCCAGCAGCCTGTCTTGTCATTCACAGGAGAATCTGCAGAGGCAGGTCTCCCCAACTCTGCCAAATAACTCACCACCTGTCTGGGGCAACTGCCCAAAGGCACTTGTTCTCCAGAAGGGGCACACGTTTTACTTTAGAAAGGCAGCATAGTGACAGGCGTTGGAGTCAGGACGATCTCAGTTTGAATCATCCCAGCTCTGCTGCATCCTAGCCAGGGGATCTTGGGTCTAGCTCCTCAACTCTGACTCTCCGTTTTCCTCATTTGTAAAAGAGAGATAATGCCTACATCACAGGACTGCTGTGAAAAATCAGTGGGCTAATACATAGTTCCTGGTGGGCGCTCTGTACAAAACCTTGTGCCCCTACCCCCATAGAGAAGTTAGAAAGTGCTGGCTCAAGAATTTTAATAGCAGTGTGTAAGTCATGTGCAGAGTGAGGGACACAATGCTAATTTCTCAGTTATAAGACTGGTTCATTTGGCAAATGTGGCTGGGTATTTCTATATACAAAGCGCTAAGAGCTACAAAAGGGAATGAGGCGCATGCCTTGGTTAAAGAGTGAGAAGGACACCTATTATTGGCCTACATTGCAGGACATGATATGCACTCAGGAAATGAAATAGAAATTTGAAGGGGAGAGTGAGAGAGAAAATTCAGTCGGGGTAATGTGGAATCAAGAAGGTTTCCTTAAGGGGATGGCATGAGCTGGGCAGGCCTGGAAGGATTAATAGGACCTGAACATGCAGAATGTAGGGAAAAGGAGAGAATGGGAGAGACCATGCTTGATGATAACGCATATGAATAGATAATATCTATCAGTAAGATTTGAACATTTAGGTACAGGAGCACATTATGGTCTTTGTCTTTATGAAGCAAAGAATCGCATCCAGATCAGGAAAGATGAAGAATGCTACTATTCTTTGAACCGGCTTCATATGAAGCGAGATACTCACATATAAGATAGCACTGAAAAGAGGATAAGCCAAAAAACAGTGAGGGGGCTTTGTAATATGTAAGGGGCGTGGCTCTGGGCAGGTTCCTTCACCTGTCTCATCTTCAGTTTCCTTCTTATTAAGTAAGGTGAGAATGACATTTACAGCACAGAAAGTGAGGGTTAAATGAGATTATATGAAAACACCTACTAACACCTGACACATGGAAAAGATAAGACTTGATATGTCTTTATTTAATAGGCATCATGGGGCTTCCCCAGTGGCTCAGAGGTTAAAGCGTCTGCCTGCAGTGCGGGAGACTTGGGTTCAATCCCTGGGTCGGGAAGTTCCCCTGGAGAAGTTCCCTGGAGAAGGAAATGGCAACCCACTCCAGTATTCTCACAACCCACTCCAGTATTCTTGCCTGGAGAATCCCAAGGACGGAGGAGCCTGGTGGGCTACAGTTCGTGGGGTCACAAAGAGTCAGGATACCTGAGCGATTTCACTTTCATGTAGAAGAGGGGGAGACTAATAGTGGAGAGGAAGACATGGTGAATGGAAACAGGGAAACAAATTAAGATTGGGACGAAGAAGAATAAAGGGGCAGAAAAGCGCAAACACAGAGAATTTTTGGACAAGAATGGCCACCCAGCAAAGACAGAGAAGAAAGAATTTCTGATCTGAGTAAGAGACTGAACTAGCTGTTTCAAATATTCCTTCCAGTGCCAGGATTCTAACAAAAAGCAGTCATTGTGTCAGCTTAAATTGAAAACTGTAAGCTTCCTTGAAAGTTCCATGAAGGCAGGAATCATGGCCATTTGACTCATTTCTCTATCAAGTGCCCCGAAGAGTATATAATAGGCATCTGATAAATATTTGTTCAATGAATGAATAAATAAGTGCCCTGTTTCAAATGCTTTGTATGCACCATTATACAGACAGTAAGCGTTGCAGTTCAAAGGAAAAGCATGGGAAGAAGTGAGGTCTGGAGGAAATAGGAAGAGTCAAGGAGTCACAGCCCGTAGACAGAGAAAACAGGATAAGATGGGGCCTTTGTTCTACTGTGCTAAAGGAAGTCTGGAGGGGCATCCCCGGGCTGCACACCCATGGATGGCCACTAAAATAGGAGGTTGAACAGAGCAATAGGAGGAACAGAAATGATTAGAAAGGGGAATTTTGTCTTAGAGTTACAAAACCAAGAAGAGTGAAGTAAGCAGAGGGTAGCATCTTTGCATGCACTGGGATGATGTTCATGATACAGAAGACTCGCATTATGGTGGCGAAGGTTCCTGCTTTGTACCACAGTAGCTTTTGAGATGAGGGTTTAACCAATGGCCTCCTCACTTTTAGCAGAGCCTTCTTCCCTGCAGCAAATAACTGATTTTTAATGGGAGGATAAAACAAAAAGTCAACTAACATTCCTGATTTCTGCTTTGCTGAGAAATGCTCTGGGTTCTGCCACTCGCTCCAGTAGTCTTGCCTGGAGAATCCCCGTGGATAGAGGAGCCTGGCAGACTACAGTCCATGGGGTCGAAAAGAGTCAGACACGAAGGAGCGACAAAGCACAGCATCGCACAGAGAAATGCGATGGGCTCTCCACCTTTGGAGAAATTGAAGGAGAGATGTCTGAGGTGTCATTAGGCAGGAATCGATGAGGCACTAACTTCCTCAGTGTACTATTATTTGATAAAAAAAAAAAAAAAAAAA
>SJYA01000507.1:125420-159347 GCA_006410615.1 Neotragus moschatus
CTTCTTACCCAATAAGCTCATCTATTTTCGTGTCTTTACAGGTGGCAGTAATAAACGTAACACTGAAAGAGCACTTATGGATCAGAAATGGGTCTTAAGTGAATAATACAGCAACCCATTTTACACATGAAGTGACTGAGTCAGGAAGAAAAGGTACTCTTTAGGCTCCTGTCTCACAAGGCTTCTTTTGCCTCTGGCCTAGCCCTTGTCCTGAACCCTGGCTTCATCCATCCAGGTAGTTCCTTCTGAATATTCACTAGGTAGCTAGTAAATAAGTGTCATCTTCCCTTTTCAAAAGAAAACCAAGGACCTCTAGGATTGCACTGGGTCTGCCACACCTGACCCTGCAGTTACCCCTGGGCAGTAAAACACTCCTCCGTAACTTCGATGCCCTAAAGAATATACCAGTGAGCTTTCCCTTGTTCAAGGGTAGCAGAAGTGAGTCAAGGGACTTCCCTGGTGGGCCAGTGGTTAAGACTCCACACTTCCACGGCAGGGGGCATGGGTTCAATCTCTGGTCAGGGAACTAAGATCCTGATGTGATATGGACAAAAAAATAAAGACTAGTAAGTCAAGCAGGCCTTTAATGAAGTCAGGAGATCACAGATAGGCAATACATTTCTGGCTCACCTGATCTATACAACGCAAACCCTTATGCTGCTTGAGGCCTTGTATGAATCTCTCCTTGCCCTGCCCTCCAGTCTTCTTCCATGGTCCTTGGAGTTCCCATGTCCCAAGGGCAGTTTCACAGGTGACCAACACTATGAAGAGCTTCCCTCTTCATTACTGTCAGAGGGAGCTGGTACTGCCAGGAAGCTTTCTAAAATGCAAATCTGATTAAGTCTCTCCTCTACTTAAAATCCTTTGACCAAATATCTCCAGAATAAAATCCAAATTATGGCAATCAAGGCCCTTCAAAACAAGGTTTCCGCCTCCCTCTTCAGCTTTATCTGCCTTGGCCCGTACCACAGTATCTGATTTCCTGAATGCACCATTCTCCCTCCATAACTTACATGCTATTCCTGCAGCTGGGAATGCTTTCCCCACCCTCATTTGTGTCTTCAAAACCCAGTTCAAATACCTTCCGTAGGAAGCCTCCGCTGATGCCACAGCCCAGTTACATCCTTCCTATATGCCATTTAGCACAGCCTGCTGACTCAAGTGTTAATGGTTCACTTGTCTCTCGTCCTCACTTAACTGTGAGTTGAGAGGCAGGAGCACCTAACAAAAGAGTTTCGCACTGAGCAGGTTCTTAATAAACGTTTGCTCCATTTCAGACAAAGGATAGCATGAGGGAAGACGAAAAAGGGTCTGTCAAGGAATGGACTGTGCTGCCTGGTTGGCCCAGAGTCCAAGGGATGTATGTGCAGTGGAGATGCATGGACTAACCCTGGAAAAGAGGTTGTGTCAGTTCTTTCAAGGCCCTGGGAGCCCTGCCCAGGAGTTTGGACTTATCTGGTGGGCAGTGGAGAACCATGAGATGTTGGGATGACTGGTGTTGTGCCAAAGTTGGTAGGATGGGTTGGAGAAGATGAAGGCTGGGGTTAGAGAAGA
This sequence comes from Neotragus moschatus, assembly GCA_006410615.1. NCBI lineage: Eukaryota > Metazoa > Chordata > Mammalia > Artiodactyla > Bovidae > Neotragus > Neotragus moschatus. The sequence continues at coordinate 126,975 of SJYA01000507.1, forward strand.
CAGGGGGCTGTTAGCTCTATATTCCAGTCTCTGACACTGTCGCATGAGCAGAAAATGATTACCCAAGGCCACACAGCTGGTCAGCAGCTGAACTAGTTCTGGACTGCGCCACATCCAGAGATCTTTGTACCACCACACCATAGCAGGTATGCAGTAGATGGGCCTTCAAGGTTGTCCCAGTGTGAATGGATACTCCAATAATCAGGACAGGATAGGTTATATGGCAGACACAATAAAATCTGTGGCTTAATACAACACACCTATTTTCGACTAACGCAAAAGTCCACTGTGGTGCTAGACAACACCTTAAGGCAGCTGAGCCATCCAGGCTGCTTTGATGTGTTTCCATAGTTCCCACAATAGGCAAAGAGCACTCAGAGTATCACCTACCAGCTTGATTTTGGAAGTGACATACATTACTTCCAGTGTAATCCACTGGCCAGAACTAGTTTGATGACCTCACTTGACTACACAGGGACTGGGAAACAGTCTTCTAGAGCCTAGGGAGGGAAGAGGACAGGAGATATTCGTGAGCAACAGTAATGCCCACCCAGGACATCAGGGGCTTGTGACTATAGATGGGGCAGGCCAAACAGCCTAAGGAACAGACATGGGATACGAAAAGTTTTGCTCAGGATTTGTGTTAGGTCAAGGCTGTTCTTGTCACAGCCAGCCAGCAGGAGAGCCTCATCTGAAAGACAGTACCTTCTTACCCCTTTCCTGCTCAGCATGGTTCACTTCTGCCCCGGCTGCGGAAGAGAGGGAACATCTGTAATGACTCTGAGAGAGGGGGAGGACTGGTACAGATCACGTAGTTTTCAGGTGAGGAGCCCAAGGAATGAAAGCATTCTGTGGTGCCTGCATATGCAGCAGCCAAAGCATGGAAACCATGGTTTGTGGGTCTTAGGCATTTGCAGGCCTGTCTCCGCCGTTATATGAACCCTTCATACTCCATCTTTGCCTCTGGAGCACCTAGTGTGAGCCTGGTACAGAGGGGTAGCCAAACCCCGTTAGTAGTGAGTGAAGCCCTCCCTATGGCTTCCCTGGTGGCTCGGTGGTAAAGAACCGGCCTGCTAATGCAGGAAACGTGTGTTCAATCCCTGGGTGGGAAAGATCCCCTGGTGAAGGAAATGGCAACCCACTCCAGTATTCTTGTCTGGGAAATCCCATGGACAGAGGAGCTGGTGGGCCACAGTCCATAGGGCGGCAAATGACTTAGTAACTTAACAAGCCCTACATATGCACTCTCCTCCACAGCCCCTGCATCTGCCCCAGCGCTTGGCTGTGCAGTGCATGGGGCTGTGAGAGTAAGAGCCACCAGCCTCTGCAGAAAGGCAAGCGGGGAAGCACTTTGGGGTAGCGAGGAGGGCAGAAGAGAGGCTCCGCGGCATTGTTAAAAGCACTTCAAAAGGAAGGGGTAGGGGGACGACCCCTGCTGGAGGGAATTCTGGGTGCTGTGAACTCGGAATCCATCTGTGCCTAACGTACTGCCTGGGCAAGTTGCTCCTGTGGAAGAATTTTCAGTAGGCGAAGGTCCCCCTCTCCCTGACTACTCCTCATCACACACACTCCAATCATTCCTGACTTAGCCTTGAGCAATATTGGTTCGTCCCTTCCTTGCTTCTCACCAGACAACCCCCCTTAGTCCTTGGGCTGCCTCTGCTTCTGACAGAGCATCTGGAAGAAATTCTCACCTGAAACCCCCACCTCGGATATGCTGAGTACCTGGCAGGCTAACCACCATTCTTTCCTGCCAAGGTGAAGCTATGGTCTCTCACCGTGACAGGGCCACTCAGCCCTTCCTTCCCCTCCTCAGCCGACCGCACCAAAGAAACCAGAACCCAGGCCGAAGTATCAGAAACGTGTATTCTTTTTCTTTTAATAGTAAACCTCTTTACAACAAATATAGTGAAAGAGTTTTCAAACAAAACTCATAAGAATCTCGAGGACTTTGTCTTTTCTTATTGTGTAGAATACTAAGAAAGCATCACCATACAGCACGAAAAGAAATATTGAAAACAAATCAACAGCCACACACTTGGACTCGCCCTGCCCAGGACCCAGGAGGAGCCCCAGGAGTGTGGGTGATTGTCAGGTTTGGGGGTGGGGCACCTCCATGGCCTGTCTCCCCCTCCCTCTGCCTCCCCGCCTTCCCTCTGGAACTTGAGTGGGGAAGACAGAGAGAATCCAGATTCTCCATATAACATTCCAGCCCCTCCTCCCCCCATACAAATCCCATTCCTTCTACCAACTGCTTAGGGGATGGAGAGAGGTGGTAAGAGGGGAGATGAGGCATTCCCAGGCTCCATGTCGCCTCTCCTCCATGAAAGCCTAATTGCACCCCCCACCCCACCCCACCCCAGGGGATTCCAAAGAGTCAGTTAAAAATATATAGATATAGATATTTCTAGATACACTTTTACATCATTTCTGTCTCTCCAAACAAATAAATAATCATCGAGAGAAGGTGCATTACTTCCTTCCTGTTCAAGGTGGGAAGGGCTGGATAAAGGTCAGGGGTCAGTCTCGCTGCATTGAGTGCACTGCTGGGGGGAGGAGAAATGTTGTGTTCCACTGTGGGGTGTGTGTGTCGGGGTGGGGGGGTCCTCTTGCCCATTATCCCTGAAAGCTGTGGGAAACCTGGGGAGGGGAGGGGCGTTGGATGCCTCCAGTGATTACTTTGGCAAATGCCCAGTTCTTTGGAGGAAGGAGTGGGTGGAGGCAAATGTGCCTTGTGAGAGGAAGAATAAATGAAGTCTCTACTTGAGATCTGGGTTCTCAGGAGCCAGCTCATTGGGCCAGCCAGGAGCCCGCTACCCCCAAGAGAAACTCTGGGATACTGACTTGCAGAAATGTCACATATTCAATCACAGATCAGCTCCTGCCCCCAGGGATAGAAAGAAAAGGACACATATACATCCACACATGGTAATCAAAAGCCAGGTTTGCCATTACAAGGCAGAGGGCAAAACTGGTGAATATTGCACCGTGAACTGCAGGGGCCCTCACCCCCATCCCGTGTTTAACGGTGGCCAAGCCCAGCCTAGAAAGGTGGGTGGGCTGATGGCGGGAATAGCCTGAGAAGGGAAGGCCAGTCATTCAACATTTATTGAGCACCTATCATTCACCTTTCACCCACTCAGCATTTACTGAGCACTGGCTATGTGCCAGGCGCTGGGCACGGCTCTGGGGACGCACACACACATGCACAAAACTACACCCTGACTTCTTTCAAGGTCCTGACCAAAAGATGAGACCAAGGTCTCATCTATTCTCGACACTCCCTCTAGGAACCTGCAGGAGACTGGGCATGCTGTGTGCGTGCCCAGCTGGCAGGTGCTGGGGGGCAGGTAAGCTATAAGGAAGAATGACTGCCCCAGCAAGGAAAAAGCTTCAGAGAGGAAGAAGAACTTGAGTGTCATCCTAAAAGCAGGATGGGGGTGGGGGGAAGTAGGGACTCCAGGAGAGGGACCTGTGCATAAAGGTGTGGGTACTGGGTGGACAATTGTGCGTGGAGTTGCAGGAGAGGTAGGGCTACAGGGAGAAGCGAAGAGGGCCAATGCCAGATCCCCCCGAACTGAAGTATAAACATTAGAGTTGAGGGTGGGAACAGGTGATGGAACAGAGAAAAGAGTGGGACTCAGGAAGGAGGGTCACAGAGCAGGAAGCCAGGGCTGTATGGCTGCAAGAGCCATCTGTCCCTCTGTAAACACACAGGCACACACATGCACATACACAAACACAGGCACACACGTGCACATACACAAACACAGGCACACGCGTGCGCCCTCAGAGCTCAATTCACACGGAGACTCACATACATGCCCAGACGCGCTCAGAGACACAAAGGCACACCCATGCAGTCATACACACACACATAAATACAAAGGTACACTCAGACACATAAATACCAGGTGCCCTCATAAACACACTCAGGTACCTGTGCGGTCACACGAACCCCTCTGCTTCTGTTTCCTTCCCTGCATCAAGTGTCGGAATACTGCAAGCAGCTGGATCGCAGAGGCAGGCAGAGACTCACCTACCACAAAACCAACCGGGCCTTGTCTAACTCTACTTTCTCATCGGGATGAAACCCCAAGGGAGCACTACAGCCCTTGGGCAGAGGGGCTGGGCTTCTGTGAAGGAGTGGCACAGGCCTCAGTATGCCTGCCCACGTCACCCCAGGCCAGGCCCTGGAGAACAGGGGGTGGTGGTGGGTTGCGGGCCGGGGGCCTGCCCCCTCCAGTTTGATCTGTGATCCAGCCTGAGGTCCCTGGACCCCACGCTTTGGCTGCCCCCACTAGGGAGGCAGCAGAGAGGGTGGACTTGGGGGGAGGGGAGGGGAGCAAGAACAACAGCAGAAGAATCTAGTCTGTACAGTACGGGCCGTTTGAGTCATTATTATTACAATATACTTTGACAAAAATAGAATCTCATTTCATATCAATACAACAACAACAAAAAAACAGTTTCCTGGACTGTTACACTGCTAACGTTTTCCAAAGGTTGCTATTTACAATTACAGTAGCCAAGAGGGAAGGTGGGATGCGGCCTGGAGGTGGTGGGGCAGGAGGTAGCAAGACAATGAGGGCGCCAAGAGCAGGGAAGGGGGGCCAGGAGCAGAAGGAGCTGGCAGGAGGGCAGGAGAGAGGGCAAGGAGNACGTTTTCCAAAGGTTGCTATTTACAATTACAGTAGCCAAGAGGGAAGGTGGGATGCGGCCTGGAGGTGGTGGGGCAGGAGGTAGCAAGACAATGAGGGCGCCAAGAGCAGGGAAGGGGGGCCAGGAGCAGAAGGAGCTGGCAGGAGGGCAGGAGAGAGGGCAAGGAGGAAAGAAGGGAGGCAGGCCTTCTTCGGGCCTCCTCTGTTCCCTCTCCCACCCTCACACACCACCCCAGGTCCACTCCTCTGGGGATGTGTACGTGCAAGGAAGAGCGAGTCCCCTCACTCACACTAGTCCCTGGATGCAGGGGTTTGGGTCCGCAGACGCCCCAGGGTGCCTGAGGCGGCTCCTGCTGAGCCACCTCCCTCTCCCGGCTCTCCCTGCACTTCGTGGCCAGCTCTGCTGGGCTGGTGGCAGCTGAGGGGCGGGGAGCTATTGCACTGTGTATCTTAGAGAAAACGCTGGGGAAGGGAGGGGCCAACCCACCCTGCCCCAGCCCCTCGGCCCCTCCTCAGCCCTCTCCTCAAGGCTCTCTCCTCCTGTGCTTCACCGGGGGCCCCACCTCAAGCCCCTCCCCGACAGCCTTCCAGCCCCAGTGCTCGCTAGGCCAGCACCTCCACACCTTGGAGGCGCAGCTCATAGAAGAATGGGAAAGAGTGTATGTGCATGCACCGGGGCGTTTGGGGCCCAGGCCTGGGTGTTCTGCCCCATGTGCCTGTGGCCACAAGAACAGCCCGGAAGCAGAGACCCTTTTCAGAACCTCTGCCTCACTTTCCCCCTAAAACACAAAACCACTCATTGAGCCGACTTTGGGGTCTCAGTCTATTTTAAGGGGTTTTTGTTGTTTGGTAGTTTTTTTGGTTATTTCCCTCTATCTGGGGGATGGGGTGGGAGGGCTCCGCATGCAGGACTCGGCGCCTGTCCTTTCCCAAGGCCTATCGGGCCCCCCACCCCCTCCTGCAGCATATGTGTACAACGTGCAAAGTGTCCCCCCCTTCCCGCAAAAAAGAGCCCCTCCCAGCCAGTGAAAATGGCGGGGGGTGCAGAAAGAGGAGATGGGCGCATCCCCTCTCGAAAGCGAGAATCCAAATTAAAAAAAATATAATAATAATAATAATAATATAATAATTATACACAAATGTAACCGTCAACAGGACACGGAGCACAAGAAAGGAAGTGGGGGGTCGAGCAGGAGGAGCCCAGGACAGGGAGGGGTGGGCGGTGAGATTGTCAACTCTTCATCGGGGAGGCGGAGAGGAGGGGAGTGGGGATCGTCACTTTAATGTCTGTGGAGAGAGGAGATGGAGAAGGGGGTGTGAGGGCGCGGCCCAGGCTACGGGCTCTATGCCCCCCACGCCCCTCTCCTAGTAGGGACAGGACTCTGGTGGCAGGGCCAGCTCTGAGGCGGTAGTCATCAAGCAGAAGGACTGATGCTGGAGGCAGGGGAGATGGGCCTCTGGTCGGGGGTAAAAGGGTGCCGGTCCTGCCCCATGCGGGCTGACGGAAGGGCTAGTTGGCCACAAGGCCTCGTGGGTGGGAGACGAGACAGGCTGGGGGCGCTTATGGGGCAGTCCCTGGGTGGAGCAGACAACGGCAGACAGGAGGGGCGACGCTACAGTACCCAGGTGTCGAGTCGCATCCTCTTCACAGCTGAGCCCTCAGCCTCAGGCTCTGGGGCTGGGCGCAGCAGGCCCAGTGTGGGCCCGAAGTCCCCCCGTCCATCATCCCGGTCCCCCGTCTCGTAGGAGCCCCCAGCCGGGCTGCTGAGAGCGTCGCCAGGCTCAGGGCGGGTGGCCGGAAACACAGCTGGAGGCGGAGGCGCAGGGCTGCGCTCACGGCTGGGGGATACTGGTTCCGACTTGATGCTGATGTGGGGGTGGGTGGTGACTGTGAGGGCGGCACCCACGTGGGGCAAGGGGCTGCCCGGGCTGGAGACAGACAATGGGCACGGAGTGCAGGGGACAGAACAGAGGACAAGAGTGACAGAAAAAGTGAGGGGAGGTCACCAGCCAGAGAAAGGATAGAGAATGAGAAGATAGGAGGCGGGGTTGGGGTGGGGACAGGTGGACGGAGAAAGAGACCAGAAAGGCGGGCGGGGGTGGGTGCCGAGAAGGGAAAGGAAGGAAGAGAAATCATGTCAGTTTTCTTTCTAACCCGTGTCATCTTCTGCAGCCTGGGGGCCCCCACCCCTGGGCTGGCTAGGGGAGAGGCTCAGGTGGGTCTCCCAGGCCCACACCAGGAATGCCAGGGCTGCCACTCAGTGGCTCCCATGCTGTCCACTGACAACAACCCTGAAGGGATCTCAGATCTCTGAAGGCCGCTCCTCTTCCCGCCCATCACTCTCCCGCCACAGACACTGGCAGGGCGGCCCCCAACACTCACATTAGGTTGCTGAGAGACACAGGGACCAGGTGGGGCTGCTGCTGAGGTGGCTGTTGTGGCTGCTGGGGTGGCTGGGGCGGCTGCGGTTGCGGCTGCTGCGGAGGCTGCGGCTGGGGTGGCTGCTGCGGCTGCTGCCAGGCAGTGACGTTGCTGAGCGACAGCCCCCCAGGTGAACTGAAGGCTGGTAAGGAGGAGAGCTCTGCACTGGTCAACTGGTAATCTGTACAGGGTAAGGGAGGAAAGTGAGGGGGAGTTCCCACTGTGGGAAAGAGGATAGAGGCTCCCACGCCCTGGGGAGCCACCTCCAGGAGTTCTATCAAGGTGGGGGGAGTTGTTAATGATAGCTGTGAATAATTAAATCAGCCCATCTGAACTCAGTGAAGACGGCACTCAAAGAAACGCAAATCTTAACCATGAGGTGCTGCTTTTTAACAGGAATTAAAAGACAGGTGGTTTTTTAAAATAAGTGTTGAACTTCTTTTTTCCCAGCCATGTGTAGGTATCACTTAGAATGCCAGTTTTAAAAAAGAAGGGGAAAAAAGGTAGGTAGGGAAAGTCTAATATATGTCTAACTGTCATCTCTTCGACTGCCAAGTTTCAAGTGCCTTTCTGGGACAGAAGGGAGTCGAGGGAAAGCCTAGGTGAATGGTGCCTCTGAAACAAACGTCTGGAACACACAGGACAGGTGGCAGCAAGGGTTCCAGCTGCTGTGCCCACAAACTCAAGAGGACGCACCTCTGCTGCCCAGGAGGGCCTGTGAGGGAAACAGGCCTGTGGGACAACCGCCCGGGGTCTGGTGATTTCCCCATGAGGTGGCGCGTCTTGTTTTCCAAAATGCCTGTCTCAGTGAAGAAACTGTGATGTTTGTACTGTCACAGAACAAACAGAACCGTGAAATGTTTCACAATTTACACAGCCCTGTTGTATTTCATGCCACAGCCTGTTTGGGACTGTTTAGAAAATGTCTTCCCTGAGGAATAGAGCCAACAGCACAGTGGTGTGGTGAGGACATATCAGCCAGCCGGCCCCCTGCCACGCCACCTGAGGGGCTGTCTGCTCCAGCCCTCTGGAGCAGGGAAGACAGGATTATCTGTGCAGTGGAACAGACAGAAGGATGCGAGCCATGGGGTCAAACTTCCTGGCCACCTCCACTCACAGGCCACGTGACTTTGGTGAACGAACTCTGTCTGTAAACTGGAGGCAATAAACCTGCTTGCCTCACACAGCTGCAGGACTTTGAGGACTGAGCGAGTCAACACATATGAAGCTTAGAGAACAGTGTCTGGCACACAGTAAATATTCACAGGATTTACCTGCTGTTATTATTCATTCACCAACGAGGCAACTGCAGCCTCAAGTTCGAGGAACTCTCCCCAGGTCACAGTGAAATGGCAGAGCTCAGACAAGACCACAGGCTTCTTTATTATCTTTGAATCTCACTCTGTAGATCGTCCATGCTCGCCTCTGGTCTTGCAACATAAGCCAGGAGTGTTGAGACACTTAAATTTAAAAGGCAGACCAAGGGCAGACAGATGCCCCAAGGACTGACTCTTTACAACACTCATTTCAGAAACAAGGACAATACCCCTGAAGAGCGCAGTGCCTTGCCCAACGCCCCCATCCAGTGACTGGTAGGGACTCGACCCCCAGCCCTGCACTTTCCCACCACACTCCCGTCCTGCCTACCTACAGACCTGACTCCCCAGCCGGCCCCTTGGTCTGCTCCTAGAAGGACCACAACCAGACCTCTGCAGACAGCATCAACGAGGGGCCAGGCCTGTCCCTACCTGCGATTTCCAGAGGCAGGGCACCCCTGGCTGGAGTTTGGACGGGGGCCAGGGACTGTAAACAGTGAACAACTAAACAGCAATGTGTTCACTGGGGTTCTGTTTATATACACAGGGTCACCTGAAAACACCTGCTGTTTAAACTGAGATCTACTTAACTACTGCAGCAGGAGGAACTGGAGCCCCTGGTTTTCGAGAGGATGTGAGAAAGCCCAAATGCTTCCCAGCAGGGCTCCGAGGGCAGCCCAGGGTCAGAATCTGCTTTCTCACCAGCCTGACAATAGAGTCTAAAGTCTGGTTTTGCTGAGCGTCTGTCCCAGGTTCACGGACACCAACTAACCTCCCTCCTGCTCCACAGAGACCGGTGAAGGGCCTGAGAAGACGGCAAGAAACCACTGTTGCTCCTCAGCATGAGGCAGTCCCTCCAGCTCTTTCACCTGCCATAAGGGCCTTTCCTAAACACAGGGCTGGGTTCTGGAGTTTTACACACAGGGAAGAGGTGGGGTCTGTGGCTCTCTGTACTGGTGTCTGGGACCTACCTAGCATGATTCAACTCTGGAATGGGGGCTTGGAGAGTGGGGAGAAGTTTAGCGTCTCTGGTCTAGTCTGATTTCACTGCAGAACAGCCCTGATGCAAGTCACTCACAGCTAAGAGAAGTTGGGGAGCATGAGAGGCTCGCCTCAGTGAGGAAAACAGACCAGGGCCCCAGCCACACAGATGCTCTGAAGCAAGGTGACAAGGCGTTTCTGCACTGGGAAGTCCTTCTTGACACAGCAGCTTGGAATGCAGGCGAGGATGTTCCACCACAGACTGTTCCTGGGAGGGTGTGAGTGGGTGACAGGGGCAGGGACAGCCCTGGGGATCTAAGAGAGTCCAAGCACTGGGTGTCCTTTCTGAATTCTTCTACCCAGAGACCTCTCTCACGTCACCAAGTGATACGTCACCTTCAGATCCCCTCCCCCACCTTCATCGGACTTCCTCCTCCCTTGCCCCATCATCATTCCAACCCAACATCAGGGTGAGAGCCCGCTTCCTCCTCCTCCACCTTGCCCTGGAGTCCCTACTTGGCTTTCCCAGGAAGCTGGATACATCTTCCTAACCGTGCTTCCTCTCGGGCCTCCACCACCTCCCTCTCTCTCATTTCTTCATCCAACTCCACCCGGACCTGGACATGCTTCCCTCCCCACTCCCCAACCTCGTCAGCCTGAGCCACCCAGCCGCTCAGCCCACCTCAGAAGGGAGCTGCCCAAGGACAGGGCTCCCCTTCTCCATCAGGTCCTACGTAAAAATAAGGGATACTCACACTCACTTAAATCTGATTTTTCAGACAAAACAATGAATAATTTCTCCATAAGCACGTCTTGGGGACAGCTTCAGGAACGCCACCGCCGTATGAATGGCATCTGATGCTGCTGTCTGCCATCCTGGCACCCTTCACTAGGGGCTGTGCTGTGTGTGCTCACTCATGTCCGGCTCTGCGACCCCATGGACCATACAGCCCACCAGGCTCCTCTGTCCATGGGGTTTCCAGGCAAGAATACTGGAACGGGGTGCCACTTCCTGGGGGCTCCCCCAAATCAACGGCCTGCCTCAGACTGGGGTGGCCCCCAGAGAACACCCTGTGTCTGCTCTGTGGCCTCACCCCCACCCTGAGGCCAGCTGCACCTGGCTGCATGTGGCGTGGACACTCACCTGTAGACTGGGGCGGCCCCCGGAGAACACCCTGTGTCTGCTCTGTGGTCCCACCCCGGCCCCGAGGCTAGCTGCACCTGGCCGCATGTGGCGTGGACACTCACCTGTGTTGTAGGCAGTGGGCATGGAAGAGAAGGGGAGGCCCTGGCTGAGTAGGCTCGGGGTTGCCACGGAGACCACTGGGGTGGTGAGCGAGTGGGTAGACTGGGAGACCCCGAGGCGCTGGGCATTGTTCTGCAGGAGAAAACAGTCTGTCAGAGGTGGCAGACGGGGGGGGGGGGCTGCTTTACCCAGGCCCCCGACTCCAAAGCCCAGCAGGGCAACTCAAGGCCCAGGTAAGATGCATCAACATGGAGGCCCCAGAGATACACACACACACGGGTGCATAGAGAGACGCTGAACTCCACGGAGAGAAACATGCACACACGGATGTACTCCCACCTACACATGTGCAAAGGGGAAGGTGCACATGCTGGCCCCGTGGCCCCAGCACCAGCCAGGGCCCCACCTCCACTCTCCTCCTGGATGGCCCCTCCACCCGCCACACTGCAGCACACAGCCCGCTAGAAGCGTGCTGGCATGTGTGAAGGGAATGCGGGGCCTGGCGTGGCGTGTGCCTGCGTGTACGCACACACGTGTGTGGGGCTGTCAGCTCCATCTGCCGCTGAGTCACTTGTTTATTCCAACTCCACACTGGGGCCGAAACTGCCGCCGTGTTGGCCGCCTAAGCCTGCCTGCCTTTTCCAGCCTCTCTGGCCTCCCGTCAGGGAGTTGGGGCGGGGAGAGCCCCCGCCCCACTCCGGCTGAGGGTGAGTATGTAAGTGTGTGTGCGTGTGAGAGAGAAAGAGTGGCTGTATGCGCCTCTGAGTACCTGTAAGACGGGCTGTATGCAGGAAGGAGCACACAGAGACGGGGAGGCAGGGAAGCCCACAGCCAAGGACAACTCTGGCCTTGCCTGGCCTCAGCTTCCCCTATAAAGCCGATTTTCCTGTCTGGCTGGCACTCCGCTGGAGGGCCCTGTCCTGGGTGGGCCTGAGTAGAGTCAGAGGGCAGGGGCCTAATGCAGGCATGTGGGACACAACGAGATGGGGCCTCTGAGGCTTGCGGCAGGCCCGCTCCCCTCTCGCGCACATGTGCACGCACACGCAGAGAGGTCAGTCTGCACCAACGCAACGGCACAGGAAGACGTCCACAGACACTCAGGTACACACACGTGCATGGGTAACCCCCTGCCCCCACCCCACTCACTTCTGTATCCCACTTGGCACTAACCACAGCTCCTGGCAGCTAACCGAACACCACGCACACACACAGGTGAAGGACAAGGCGCACACAGCATTCCATGCTGGGGGCCACAGAGCAATGGGTTGGCTGGGGTTCAAAGCCACAGCAAACACCTCACAGCCTCACTTACCAGATCTAAATGGTCCTCAGTCTGGGAGCAGAAATAAAACCAAGGGGATGGTTCAGTCTCTGGCCTCTGCCCTTCCCTCACACCCCTGCCCCCATGGCCATCCCATCTATTTCTCTGCATCAGAGCAGGGCAGCTCTCTGGCCCAGAATGGCAGAGCTCTTCACTGTCCTGACTGACCTCCGAACGCGCTCTATCCCAGAGCCCACCAGTGAGGAAACCCCACATGCTAACCCGCGTCCCTCTGCTGCGACAGCAAGTCCCCCTCTCATCCTTCTGTTATCATCCGGGAACCTTCTCTCCCACCTTGTGTCCCGTTTCACCACCTGAGGGTGGTAATTCTGTCTTCCAACCTCTCGTAAGGCCCTTTGGGAGGAAGAGCTCACAAAAAGCCACGATTCCACATTTGCTCAAGAAGCCCTAGACGCTGGTTAACTTTCATCTCTTCTGCTGGAGGTCAGCTTTGTCCTCCCTCCCCACTCTCCCATTCCTCAGCCCCTGCCCTTGGTCCAAACACCCCACTCACCAAGTGATGCATTAACCCCTTTCCTCCCTGGGAAGTGATGACCCTCAGGTCAGGCTTGCGGCTGGGGGCTCCAAGCTGGGCGCTGTGGGCGGGTGGGGGTGGAGACTTGGCAGGGATGACCTTGTTTAGGCTGTTGCCATTGGCCACGGGGAGGAGGCCAGGGGAAGCCCGAGCACTGACATAGCCATTCCCTGGAGAGGTGAAGAGAAAGGGGTAAAAGGAAGCACATGGACCTACCACTTATCCTTATCAACTGTGCCAGAAGGCCTGCTACACAGAACTTCTCAGAATCATGCTCAGGTTTTAAGTAGGGGCTGAGTTCTCTAATTTCCCCTTAAAACCACCTTGTCTTGGCAACAGGGGGAGAACACCCCTTACTCCTCAATCATCAGGTTCATCCCCATGCCTCCAAGCTACATGTGATGGGGCTGGGTGGTAGGAGCTGGTCACTGATGACAGTCCAGCACTTGCCCCCAGCCAGGCCCATAAAGACACAGGTGGTACAAAGGTAGCAGCCTGAAAGCTAAGACTCAGTGAGGATCCTGGTCACAAGATCAAATCAATACTCAAAGACTGCTCCCCGTGCCTTGAGATGGGAATGCTGGGAAAGACGCCCCATGAACTTGCCGTGGTGGTGTTACTGGAGCTAGCAGGCTGGTGACATAGCTGCTCTCATAATTAGACCAGTAATAACAAGCAGTAATAACATCTTTTACACTTGTTCCACACTCCATAACCAACACAGGGCCTTCACATACATCTCAGCGTATTTAGTCCTCACACTAACCCTGCAAGACGGACAGGACATGTATCATTAGCCACATTTACAGAAGCAGAAATAAAGCCCGCTTGAAAGAGGTGTGATGTGTCCAGAGCCAGACAACCACTTTACACTGCAGTGCTTGAGGGTCTACAAGGATCATTGTTCCTTGAGGTCTGCAGATGTTTCTCTGGCCCTTTCTTTGCGGGGGGAGGGGTATTCACCCATTTCCTGCCCCATACACAGCTACTATCAAGGAGGTAGTAGTACATGGTTCCTGGGGAATTCTAAATCCCAGAGATGTGGGAGTGACCACAATCAGAAGTATCACCTTGCTCTGTCTCCTGAGAGCACACTGCTTCCCTGCAAGTGTGCGGCTGCCTCCATCCCAATTCCCGGATCACTCCGGGAATGGCAGGAATGTCAGGGTGACGTCAATGGTGACATTCGAAGTCACAGTCACCAGCGGACAACGGCACAGGGCAGGGGGGCTGTCAGCTGCTGGGGTTGCAGGGGGCGGCACATGGAGGGAGCAGCCTTTCTTCTGTGGTTCATAGATGTGTGCTCACAAGTGCACATCTATTGTCTGGATATTCCAGTATGAGTGAGAATGTCTGTGTGTGAGACTGTATGTGAGTCCATGCCTCTATCGTCGGCAACGTCAGATATTCGTATCCTCCAGACCCCAACCAGACACCCCTACCTCAACTGGAAGATCCTGGAACCTCTCTTCCCACTGGAAATGTTGGTGAATTCTCAGTTTGCCCAGAATTCCCTAAGCCTACATCTTTGTTGATCATCTGCACCAATGACTGCTACAGACAAAAAAATCCAGGGGCTTAAAAGTCCTCAGACACTGTATACCATCAACTCAGGTCCTGGGATCTTTCTCTCCTCTGATCTAGGACCCTCCTGGTCCCTGGACACCTGAAGCCACTGAACAGGCACTCTGGCCCACTCCCAGACAGAAGAGCAGCTTTACTCACCGACAGGGCTGGGGCAGGCTCCGTTAGCACTGCTGAGGTCTCCTCCCAGCATGGCCCCTGGAGGAAAAAGAACCATGAGCTGACAGGATGCCCCCTTCCAGGGTGAGGCCTGGGAACTGAACGGGGAGTGGAGTTGCAGCCCCTTCCCTCAGGAGCCCCGCACATGGGAGCACGCTGTGGTGGGGGACTCAGGACAGTCACCGTGGAGACAGAGTCCCAGGTCCTCACCACACCTCACTGCCGCCTCACCACCGCCTGTCGGCTTACTCACCTGCACTGGCTGGCCGCTGGGGCAGGCCAGGAGACACACTGCTCCTCTGCAGCGCTGGCTGCTGGGGGGACAGGAGCCGTGGGTCCGTGAGGGATGACGTCACCAGGGAAGGGGTGACCAGGGAGCCGCTGGGATTGCTGAATTGCAGGGAGCTCTGACTGGACACGGGCACCGTGACAGGCATGGCAAAGTTGGGGGCCGGGACAGCTGACTAGACAGAAGATGGAGAGGCAGGGTCAGGCCAGAGTGACCCCTTAGCCTGGACCCACTTTGCCTGGGAGGGCAGGCCAGGGCTCCCCTATAGTCTCTGAGCTGTGTCCTACGGCCAGCAGCAGCTCGATCTCTCTGCTCCGGGCCCCTCTGGAATCATGCCTGCCCCTCCCACCAAGGAAGTAGGCAGGCTGGAGTGCTTTGGGATCCAGTTCTGGCCCAGAGAATGAGAAGACAACTCTGCTCATTGCAGATGGACCCAGGACACCTAGAACCCCCCTAGTGGAGGTGAGTTAGTCCTCAGCCAGGCAGGACACACAGAGAGCAGGTTAGAGGCCCTGAATATAGACCCCAACTCACACACGGAGCTGTTACGGCCGAGCGCGTGGGTCGGGACATCACCTCACTAGTTGTCTCTCATCCGCCCGCCTGCTACAGAGGGTGTTCACCCACCTCACTTTCTTCCCCTCCAGCAGTCTCTGCCTCCCCTCGACAGTGTGACTCAGTATCTTGGGCTGGGGTGTCAGAGCAGGGCGAGAGGGGCCTCTCCCCAAAACAGATCTGGACAAAGAGCACATTCTCTACTTTCTAGTCATCTAAGGCTCTCAGGCCATCTACACTTCTTGCTGGTGAGGTGACACTCCAGGCCTCTCCCAGCTTATGCTCCATGACGAGGGTCACGGGTTTATCACAACCAAGGTCAGAGGGTCCTCAGTGGCCACCAACAGCCCCACGCGGCTCAGAGCAGAACCTCCACCAGAGGCGGCGGAGGGCCGGGGCGGGGCGCAAAGCCACACCATGCACCACAGGGAGGCGCGCCTCCATGCGACTACTCACAGCCAGTCTATAACTCTGCATCATTTTATCAAACTCCTCGTCTATCTTTTTATATTTCTCCTCCGTCTGGGGGGTCAGGGCAAACACCTCGTCCACCTCAGGGCTCTCACATTCCCTGTGCTTCTTGTGCAGCGCCTGGGGGGGAAGGGGCCGGGAGGGGGGCCAACAGAGAGAGAGTGAGTGGGGCTCACCCCATAGCGCCGGAAGAGCCCGTCCAGCTCCTCACTGGCGCGCCGGTACTTGTCCTCCAGCAGGGGGCTCTGTTCCAGCGAGTCCTCCCCGTCGGGCTCCGGGCTGTCGCAGCCGTTGAAGCCCTTCTTCCTCAGGGTCTGTAACCGCACCACTACCATCAGCAGGGGTGAGGGTCCTCCCCTGCCTGCCCTCTGGCGCTCCTTCCAGCCCCTCCCTAAGACTCCTCTACTGTCTCCCCACCTCAGGGTTCTCAGCCCCCTCCCTTCACGGTGGCCCACTCCTCCTGGGGCACCATGTGGCTATGTGGTTGGTGGTGGGGCGGGCATTTCTGGGGGATGGGTTGAGGGGCCAGCTCTGAGCCGACGGTGCCTGTGCACCCTTGGGTGAGCCCCAGCGCAGAGGGCTCCCCAGGAGAAGGCAGCTCTAGGGCTGACTGCCTGACTCCACCCCTGGGATCTGTTTAAAAAAGAAGGGGAGAGAGAAGTAGAGACTGAGACGGAGAGGGAGAAGAATAAGAGGGAGAAAGGCAAAATCGTTCCTCGCATTTGCTGAGTTCCTAGCATGCACCACCTGTGCGCTGTCCCTGACCGAAGCCTGGGCTTCTCTCAAGCGTTCGCACAAAGCAGGGCACGCACCCCTGGCGCATCTAGGAGACCCCCAGGCTGCCCTCTCCATGCTCAAAACATCTTCAGAGATGCTTGTTTTGTCTTGGAAATGAATGTAAATTTTACTTTCTAGTCTAGAGTAAATCTATTTTCTCTAATATAAAAATAGAGGAATTTCCTCCATTATCTGTTAAAATCAAGTCTTGCTCCCGGAAGGCAGGCCTGTGGCTCCCCAGGAGCCCTCTTCATCGGCACAGGTCCTGAACCCCCAGTGAGGGAAGCAGACACTGGGCTGTCTCATTCAATTCACAACACTCTTCAAAGCAGGCGCTGGCCCCATTTCACGGGGGTGGGCACCAAGGCTTGCAGAAGCTAAACCACCTGCCCAAGGCCACACAGCCAGTAAAGGCCAGAGCTGGACTCCAAAGCCCATGTCCTTTAATGGTTCATCAGGTCGGCTCTCTCTGAAACAGAAAACAGAGCCACAGGGACCCACAAAGGGACAAAGACAGAGCAGGAGAGATGGAAACAAAGAGTGAGGCAGAGAAAGAAAGAGTCAGATGCAGGAGCACATCAAAAGACAGAGAAGGAAGGAAAAAGAGAGAATCTGAGAGAAGACAGAGCAGAGATGTCATGCTCTACCTGACAGACGTGAAGAAAATGGCTCAGAGAGTGCTGGGTGGGCGTGGGCTGAGTGGGCAGCCCCGGCTGACAGCTACCTTGCTGCCCTCCTTCCTCTCGGGCCCCGGGCTTGTGAGAGGATGTGGGTTTGTACGTGTGTGCACGCGGGTGGGGGGCTTCACGGGGCAGGTGTGCACGCGTGGGCGGGGGGTGTGCAGTTGAGGCGGGGTGGGGTCTGCGCGGCCCACCTCGATGATGTCGGCGTTGGTGCGGCTCTCGTGGGGCTCGTTGTACTCCGTGTACTTGAGCAGCACCTTGTCCATGTCCGTGCTGGCGTACTGGAACAGCTTGTTGGAGTGGTTGAAGATGATGAGCGCGATCTCGCAGTCGCAGAGCACGCTCAGCTCGTACGCCTTTTTCATCAGCCCGAACTTCCGCTTGGTGAACGTCACCTGGAGGTGGGTGGGTGGGCGGCCAGGTATGGCTCAGTCAAGGGCTGCCCAGGTCCCACCCCCAGGCCGCTGGACACAGCCCCTGCCTCAGGGGAATACAGCCCTGTTCTTAGGAGCCCCTGTCTGGGGAAGGAACAGGTCAGCACCTCCCTGCCAACACACGGCCAAGACACAGCCCGGAGCCAATTCACTGAAGGCAAAGAAGTCAGATGGACAGAACTCCACACCTCTGGGCTGGAGGCTATGAAGAGGTTAGGGAAGGAGAAGACAAGAGCTTCCAGGCTCTTCCCTTGGGATAGAAGGAGGGGAGGGATTCATCCTGTGAAAGAGGAAGTGCCTGGGCATGTTCTGAGGCCTGCACGCTGAATATGGGAGGGACACAGGTCTGCCTGGCCACAGCAGCAGGTGAGTCCTAGCGTTCTAGGACACAAGACTCTAAGAGATGCAGGGAGATGGGGGTTCCTCTTCTCCCAACTCAGCCCCTTGCCCTTCCATAATAGACTCTAGAGCCCCCTTATTCCAGGAAGCCTTCTTGGAGTGGCTAAAAGGAGTGGAGGCAGAGGCCAGCTGCCTGCCCACAGCCACTCTGCGGGGCCCCAGGATGCCCTCACCTGTCGGTTCCGCTCATCGGTGATTCGCTGGATCTGAATCTTTTTCCTCCCCATCTTTTCTGGGGATCCTCAGTGCCAGGAAAGGGAGGGGTTGCTGGGTGGTGGGCTCAGCACACCTTACACTGTGCTCATGAACAGTCTTGGACCAGCGCTCAGTTCATGGTCTGCAGAACACCTTCTGCACAGCCTCCTAGGTGGGGAGGGTTACAAGAGGACTGTCAGCCATGGCAACCCACAGCCCAGCTCCCTGGGCACCCCGGCAGGCTCCCAGCCCAGCTCCTCGGGCACTCTGGCCAGGCTCACAGCACCCCTGTGAGAGGCTGGCAGTATCTGAGCCCCATCCACAAATCGAGGGAATGGTGGCAATGAGGCGATGGCACGCCACAGCCAAGCACGAGCTAGAATTCACTCAGGCCCAGAACTCTGCTAAAGGCTTTTCCCATGCCATCACAGCTGCCCTCAGGTTTTAGGTCAGACAGAATACACTCAGGAAGCTCCCTGATTCCAAAGGTCTGGGTCTTAGAGAATGCCTCAGGCCTTCCTTTCTTCCCAGAGCTCTCCCAGAGCAGACACCTGGGCTCCCCAGCTGCCCCACTGGCTTCCCATATGGAGCCTGGTGCAGAGAATGGGCCGAGTGAACACACGGCAAGAGTATGGGGTACCTGCTACCAGAACGCCAGTGTGTCTGTGCCCCTGGCTCAAGAACATACCAGTGCAGGTCCAGAGCAGTGGGCCTCACACCTGACTTGGAGCCCTGGAGCCTGCAGACCCAGAGTAGGGCTCAGGCTGCAGAAGCCCTCTCCCCCTTCAACCAGGGCTCCTAGACACCAATCTGTTCTACTCAGTTGGCCTTGGCCTAAATTTCAGGCTTGAAGAAAGGATTCTGCTGCTTTAAACAAACAAACAAACAAACCCTCTAGACCACAGGTCTGTGAATTTTTTCTTTAAAAAGCTAAATCACAAGTATCTCAGGCTTCGCAGGCCATACAGTCTCCATTGTAACTACTCAACTCAACCACTGCAGCGTGAATGCAGCTGTGTGGACAAAACAATTAAAGGAATGAGTGTGGCAGTGTCTCAATAAAACTAGATTTTTAAGAACAGGCAGCATGGCCAGATTTGGCCCATGGGTCAGAGTTTACACACTCCTGCCCTAGAGGAATGGGCCATGTCTAGAACCCAAGTTCAGACTAAAAGCAGTACCCCCCAAACTTGCTCAACTCCGAGCAGCAGAGAAAATATAAGATGAGTGCCATACAGGAAAGAAGCTGTTGGCAGCCAGGGGACACAGGCACTAGGTAGAGGGACCCCCGTCTCAGTACACCTACAAACCCACCATGGCCCACTGCTCAAAGAGCTCCAGTTCCAGAGCCAGGAGGGGAAATGGAGCCCCACACTGAACAACATGAGGTAATGGGTGGACGGAGGCAGAGAGATGGCAGCCATGCTCGAGCCAGAAAAGGTGCATGCTGTGGGTGGACAGCATTCTAACAGGCTGGCTGGTGGGGGGGTATGGGCGAGGCAGGGACAGGAAGGGCCCGGGATGGAGGCACAAGAAGACCCCAGGGCCCTTCCGGCTCTGTGATTCCAGAGATGGAGCAGTGGGGGACGGTGGCAGGGGGCCCATGCCTCCTAAAGCCACTCTGAAAGGGTCCTGGGAGGAGTCCTGGCCACATGCCAGCCCTCCTCCAGAGTTCTCCTTCCACAGAGTTCCTGTGGGAGAGCCCAGCAGTGTCCAGGGGGATGGGCTCTCACCTCCCCCACCCAACCCACACAGAGGTGTCATTGGAACCCCTTCCTCAGTCCCCATTTCAGTGGTTGCTGAGTTTCTCTGGAGCCTTTACATATCCACTCAACTTTGGCCCCCTGGGTTCCACAGCAGATGCCAAAAGTTCAGCCTTGGCCACAGAGGGGTGCAGAGAGGGCCGGCAGGGACTCTGTGGACTTGGAAGGAGCCAGGAATATCCCTCCCTACCCTCTCCCACTACCAGGGCTTTCCCTCAGGCCTTCCCTAGCTCAGTTAGCTGGAAGAGCACTTCTGCTGAATTCAGATATCTCTGGAAAACAATGTAGCTCCCTCTCTACTCCAGGAAGGACCCTCCACCTCTCCCTTTGTCTTCCCAGGGAGAAATCCCCAAACACTCTTCCCCACTTTACTACCCTCAGGATGCTCCATGGGCCCTGGGCCTTCTACTGTCCACCTGCATGCATGCCCTAGGACATCACCAACACCACCCAGTCAACCCTGAGCTGGCTGAGCCGACATCTGGACCCAGAACCAGCTCCAGCCATCCCATCCCTTGCCTATGACCCCAACCTCTGCCAAACACTGTAAAGTTTCTACTCCAAGGATTTCGGCTCCTCTGCCCTTCCAGTGCAACCCAAAGGCTGTATTTTCCAGAGTTTCAGTGGTATGGGCTTGGCAGGAAAATACTGAGGGCAAGGGAGGGCTTTCTTAAAATTTAATTATCTGAGAAGAGGGCTTTTAAAACAGGATTCTCTGATCTAGCCTTGAAAACCCCAATCCAGACTGGTAAATGCAGTCACCATAACCCTCCTCTGGCTTACAGCATCCACCTCTGTCCCTCTCTCCTATTTTTACTACCTCATTCTTGCCACCTTTTGTTCACCAGCAAATTTTTGCTGAGATATAATCACTCTCAGCTTATGGCTCATGCTCTTTGCTCTCATGATCCTCAGAAAAGTCATTCCTACAATCTAACTTCTTTCCTTAGGTCCTCCCCAAATTACTGACTCTTATAGTATTCTAATCTTTTCTTTCTAGCACTTATCATGAATATGTGAGTGTGTGTGTGTGAAAGTTGCTCAGTCATGTATGACTCTTTGTGAACCCATGGACTATACAGTCCATGGAGTTCTCCAGGCCAGAATACTGGAGTGGGGAGCCGTTCCCTTTCTCCAGGGGATCTTGCCAACCCAGGGATGGAACCCAGGTCTTCCCCATTGCAGGCGGATTCTTTACCAGTTGACCCCCAGGGAAGCCCAAGAATGCTGCAGTGGGTAGCCTATCCCTTCTTCAGCAGATCTTGACCCAGGGATCAAACTGGGGTCTCCTGCATTGCGAGCGGAGTCTTCACCAGCTGAGCCACCACGGAAACCTATCATGAATGTAAATAATCATAATTCCGTGCTTCTGTTTAATGCCTGGCTCCCCTACAGGACTGAAGCTTTATGAGGAAAGGAACCATATCTGTATTCTTCACCACTCTATCCCTTGTGAAGTGGAGCTCGAGAGATGTCTATTGAAAGGAAGGGCTGTTTTATTGCTGTGACCCTGTGAGAAGTTCTTCCTGAGGTCTAACTTCTGTTAACCCTGCTGCAGGACCAGCTCCCCTCACTTTGTGCTCTGTGGAAACACAACTCTTCCTCTCCCAGCTGCACCAATAGCCTGCCTGTTTGGACACCATCTACCCTCCAACCACCCCTGCCACTTCAGTCCTCAACCCTCCCTACTCTCAGGTTGGTTGGTACAGAGGGTGAGACTCTGAAGTCTTCTAAGGAGCAGCCCTGAGCACATGGAGATGGAGAGGATGGGGTTGCTCAGGCAACTGTCGCCTGGCAACCAGCTCTCTGGCTGATCTCCTACGCCCCCCCACCCCCGCCTCATGCTGGGGGAGCAGGGATGCAAGAGGGAGCAGGACTGAGAAGACAGGGAAGGCACCGAGGCCCACTGAGCCTTGGCTGACAGAGGAGAGCCGGGTAAACAGGCCAGGCCTCAGCCACCCCCAGTCCCTGCCAAGGCAGCCCAAGGCACTTTTGTAACTCCAGGTTGCCGTGGCCCTTTCCCTATGCCACTCCCACCTCTGTGTTACCTGTCCAAGGAGAAGATGCCCCCCTCGGGCAGTCCTTATTCCTATCTCACCAGGAGGCTCCCATAAAGCAGGCTCAGTCTGTACTCCTCTTTCCCCTTCTGCTATCCATCCATTCTAGGTTGCTGCAGAGTCTTGGAAAGCCTGGGGGCAAGAACATGAACTCAGCCCTTACTTTGGTAAAAGGGCTGGCTGGGGCCTGGGTGGGCACGATGAACCCTAAACTGACCCTATCCAAGGTATGGAGGCCCACCTTGTCCAAGTTTCACTCCTAGTCCATTAGGGAAATTTTAATGAACACCTGGATCTCCTTAATCAGCCCCCTGCCTAATTACCTAACCAACTGCCAGGAGCCAGAGGCCTGAGCATCTGTTACCCAGATGTGAGCCTTTTCTTCCTCACCCGGCCCAGCCCCACTCCTCTTCCCCTTGCTAGTCACTCCTCCTCTAGGAAGCCCTCCCAGATGACCTGGCTTTTGGCTGCTCCTCCTGGAGGCCAAAGGCTTGGGAGGGTGGAGGGCTGCTATGCAGAAAAGGGGTTGTCCAGGGCAGCCTTTCTGCTCCGATGGCCCCAGGGCCGAATCATTCCTGACCTCAGGGCACAGTTGTGACTTGGGCTGGCAGCATCGCTGTCACTGAAAGTCCCCCCTCAAAGGCCCCAGCTGACTCTGACTCACCTACTCTGGGCAGTGCTGGGCGGACAGGAGTAATGGGAGCAGACAGAGAGAGGGCCTCGCCCCATGAGGCAGAAAGAGTGAGGGACGAGGGGGACGGCAGCTGAGCTGAGGGAGGGAGGCAGGCCAGGACCCACTGGAGGGGGTGGCTGCAGAGGAGCCTTGCTAGAGTGCAAAGAGGGCAGGAGGCTTCTCTCATGACACTCCTGAGGAGGAGGAGAGGCTGAGGGAGGGGACCAGACACAGTGGGGTTCCAGGAGGACCCCACAGACGGCCAGTTTCCTCTGCTGGGCCACAGACCCAACAGGAATATGTGGGTTGTACTGACAAGCAAAGGAGGTGCAAATAATATATACAGTGTACCCTAAAGGGGGTCTTGGTTTGGAGAGGGCATGGGAGAAGTAACAGGCCCCTGCCTCCCAATGTAACACCTCTTGGTACCTGAGCAATATTCAAACCATTCTCGGGTTTCAGAATGATGCTATCTCAGTTCCTGTGTGAGGGTGGCCTGGGGCCAGCTGGAGGAGTGAGGGGAGTGGTCAGGGCAGCCTCTCGGAGCTGCCATTGCAGCAGGGCTGCCCTTCCTGGGGGAGCTGCAGGACAGGCATCTTCCAAAGGTAACCCCCACCACCTCTCTCCTGGTGCTGTCGGGGGACCACCTACCTCCCCGCTCCCCTTCCACCCAGATCTATCCTCCGTCCCAGCGGCCCAGAGGCTCGGAGGCACTGCAGAGCATCTGCTTTCAGAGTTGCCACACCAGCGCAAGTCAAAATGGAGCAGCTGCCCAGAGAGGCTGAGTGAGCAGGCCCCGTCACAGAGCAATGGGCTTCAACCCCTGCTCTTCCATAGTGAGAAAGGCAACTCTCATTAAGCAGGCCCTTCATCCCTTCCTCCCAGGCTGCTCAGGGCTGCAGGCTGTGGACTGGAGGGAAAGGCAAGAGGCGCTGGAGACAGCTGTCATCCCTCCTCCCGCCCCTTCCCTGTGGCTGGGCTGCAGGGCATGAAATAAGCAGCAGGCGCTGGGGGAGGGGGTGACAATCCAATCCACCTGTCACCCCCACAGTCAGGCGGCCTCAAGCAGCCTGCTCACTAACAAGGGAGGAGGCGTGGGTGAGGCAGACACAGAGGGGGGTGGCAAAGGGGGACAGACGCACAGATGTAGGGAAAGAAACATAGAAAAAGAAGTAGAGTCAAGAGGAAGGCAGAGTGAGGGGCGGCGGTGGACAGAGACAGAGAGAGCCAGAGGCGAGCGCGAGGCAGGAGACCAGAGGCAAAGAGTCAGAGAGGCGGGCAGAGGATGAGAGGCAGGCTCAGCAGCTGCTCGCAGCGCCCTGATGCAGGCTAGGCATGGGGGCATAATTTGACAGGACTCCATCCCCGCCCCAAAGCCCTGCAGTCCCGCCAAGAGACAGACAAGGGCAGGGCAGGGAGAGCCAGGAAGACCTTCAGGGGCCAAGACTGGGCCCAGACCTGGCCTGGGACACAGCATCTCGGCTCTTGGGGCTCTGGCTAGGTCTAGGCTTGAGGGCAGGCAGGCCGTGAGAGCGGGTGGATGCAGGTAAGCGTAAGGCCCAGGAGCCCTCTCAACACCCTGGGCGCTGCCTCCATTCCTGCCCCACTCCAGGGCTCACAACCTTCCAAGCCACGCTCTCTAAGCACAGACACAGGCTGGGTTGGGGCTCTGGAAGATGGGTGGGAAGATGAGCTCAGGGACCACTGAGAGGTGGGGCCCAGGCAGGAGTCCTGGGGTTTGCAGCCTCAGAGGTATGCAGAGCCCTTTCTTCACAAACACTGTACTAGTCCTGGAGTTGGGGGCATTCCCCTCCCCTCAAAGTCTGGGCCAAGGCAGGGCCCTTCTCCCTGACCCTGCACAGTCCAATTCTCACACGCCCAGCCAGCTTCCCACCCACTGCTCCCTGGCTCCTGTCTGTTCTCCATTCTCTCTGCCCCCTCCCACGCACTTGCCCTGGAGTCCTAGGGTCTGCTCTCAAAGGCACAGGCCAGACCCATCCCCATCCTCCTCCTCCTCCTTCAACGTACTGTTTGGCAGGCTCATTCCCCAAACCCCTGGTTCCCACCATCATCCCCTCCCTCGGGGACTCTCCTCCCCCAACCCAGCAGCCTCAGGGCTGGGCAGGGGCTATTTTTAGTCTGGGCACTGAGCTAATTTTAACTCACCGACAGGGGACCTGGGGGCGGGCTGTCGGGCTGGGGGGA
This sequence comes from Neotragus moschatus, assembly GCA_006410615.1. Classification (NCBI taxonomy): domain Eukaryota; kingdom Metazoa; phylum Chordata; class Mammalia; order Artiodactyla; family Bovidae; genus Neotragus; species Neotragus moschatus. Next base: position 151,701 of record SJYA01000507.1, read on the forward strand.
GGGAGAGAAGGACCAGTCCAAGAAAGCTGGACGTGGGGCAGGGAGGGGATCTTAGGTCCCAGGCACCCTAAGTGGAGGCAGGCACTGCAGCCTCAGTTGAAGGCACAGGAATCAACCTGCCAAGAGGAGCACCCAGTGTGGGGAGCAGGGCTAGGGGCCCTCCCTCCAGCTTCTGCTGGACAATTCTCCCGAGCCCCACCCTAGGCTTCCCGCCCTCTTCTCCTTGGCAAGTCTCCTGGGATGGGTCATCCTGTTCTCTGCCCAGGAGATGCCTCTCTCGTGAGGGTCTGTCTCCTAAGCCTCCTCCACTGCTTCCCCACCCCAGCTTGTCCTTCCTGTAGTCTAGCTCTCATCCTTCCTGTAGCAGCTCAGAGGCCCAGTGGCTCCCTAGAGAAGCAGCTGCCGACCCCCACCCCCAACCTCGCACTTCCCACCCAGCTCTGGCCTTCCATTAGTGGCCTCTGGGCTGGCTCCCAGGACCCACCCTAGTCCGTACAGGTTCGGAAGCCACGCTGCTGACCTCAGAAATAACTGGGGGGAGGGGGACGGCGGAGGAGGTAGTAACAGCAGATCGAGTCCTCCTAGAAATGGGAGAGGTGAGGAAGGGCAATGAACAGCCCAGTGAAATACCGGGACTATGGGTAGGGATTCTGGGTGCTTGGGTTCAAGTCCCTGCCCCGGCCCAAACTCACTGTGTGAACCTGAATAAGTCACTGCCCCCTCCAGGGTTCACCCTCCTCCCCCTGCCAGTACAATGGGTAGGTGGCATGGATCAGGTACCCTAGTGCCCTTCCAGCCTAGACATTCTATTCCTATGCTCTTTATAGAGCCCCAAAAGAAAGGGAGATCAGGACTCTCGTGACACCATGGAGAAGTGACAAGGGAGGTGGCCCGCTTATGTGCTGTCCTCCAGCTTAGGAGGGGAGGGCAACGTGGAGGCCAGGAGAGAGGAGGCACAGGCCTGACGAAGAGGGGGTGCTTTCGGAACGATAACCTCCACAACAGATGGCCAAGGCTTGACAGAGGCTCATGGTAGGTCAGGGCAGGTGCCAGGCGGGGCACACAGGCCCCGGGGGCAGAGGTTCTGCCAAACAAATCCCCTCACACACACAGAATGCTATCCGACCCAGGGCTTGGGAACCTGCTTCTGGTTAGAGCAGTGACTGACCCAAGGTCACTGTCATGGTCATTAGGGGGGCCAGCTCTGGAAGCCGAGCTGGAGCCTTGCTTCATGCTCTAGCTAGCAGGCTGATCAGAAATGACTCACTACTGCTCATCTGCATAGGTGTTTGCATAGTGTATCTGATCTTATTCCATCCACTTCTACTTCCCATTCCAGGACCTGGGACACCCCCACCCAGCATCCCTAGGCACTTAGGGACCTCAAGTGGAGTTCTTGGCACCTCAGATCTCCCATCTCATCCTTCTCCAGAAAACATCCCTCATTTATCCAGTGGTACTGTCTAGAGCTCTCAATCCAACAGGGTCCTCCTTGTCTAGGTCCCCTGTCCAGGAAGGGATGTGAGGGGAGAAGGTGTAATTAGGAGGAACAACTGAGCACTGGAGCTAGAGGAATTTTGTAAGACTGATGAGGTGAAGTGTGATCTTTCCACAACAGCCTGGGTTTCCTCTGGAGAAAAGCCCTAGTCCCCTCTTTAGTGACAAGGTTGGGGCAGCGGTAGAATAGGGGTGGACCGTCCTTTACTTCTATTTCTGTCTCCATGTCTAAATTCCACTCTCAAGAGTGCAAAGTGAGAGGAAACAGCCTAGTACAGTATGCAAGATAGATGTTAAGACTACAGAGAGGACTTTCCAGGGCTGTCTTTGAACTCACAGTCATCTCCGGGGCTAAAATTTGCTTTGTTAGACGTTACTNTACAGGATTACAAGGGGCCTTGAACCTCAAAAGAGGAACAGATCACATGCAACAGATCCAGAGACCCAGGGCAGAGAGAGCACAGCAGTGGGGCAAGATGTCCAATTGGGAGGGGGAATCAGCAGCCTGGCAGAAGTTGGGGACAAAGGAGGGTGGCAAGACTTTCTGAGAGTCAGTGTGGAACATGAATGTTAAAAAAGAACCTGGGCCTATTTGGGGACTTTTTCCCACACATTCCCTAGCAGCAGCAGCAGCAGCTCCTGTCAGGTCCAGCCTGGCTCTCCCTGCTGTGGCTGATACTAAAGCTACATGGAGAGGTTGCTGAGATAGGGAGGAGAGGCACTCTGTTGCTAAGCAACCAGAGGCTGTGTACCTGGCAGCATAGGAGGGGGCCCTGGCACCGTTTGTAGGGGGCAGGGCAGGCAGGGAGACAGTAAGGAAACAGAGTGGATGAAACTCAAGGCTCCCTCTCCCATCCTCCTCATGAGTTACAGAAGAGAGACATACTTGTCAACCCACGTGTTAATGAGTGTAAGTGTGTGGTCCTTCTCCAGGGTGCTGTGACTGTGTGTACACTTGCCTGTGATATACTCCTCAGACTCTCTCTTGAGAGCAGGCAGTGGTGGGGATACGAGCTAGGGGACAAAAGACCAGGTTAAGCATTTTTCATCAGGTGACAGAAGGGGTCAAATGCCCCATCCGCAGAGGAGTTTCTGCAGAAACGCATAGGCCAGAGAGTAGAAACTTGGCCGAAGTTGGAATGGAGACTCTGGTTGACCCTGCTGCATTGGCCTCCCAAGTCGGATGGAGGCTCCATAAAGGAGAGGCAGCGTGGTAGTGGGGTCTCTCACTCGTCCCGGAAATCTCAGTGTTCTCGAAACTGAAGATCTCCATTGTACTTTATGATTTTCATTCTGTTACTTAAAATTTGTTTTCAGGTTGGCTGGAGTTTGACAGAAGCAACCACCGATAGGAAAGAGTATATCCTTTCTCCTTTGAGCCCTGTTGCTCGTTGAACCACGCCTCTAACAAGTCTGTCAGGAAGTAGCTCGGGCCTTCCTGCAGTGTGGACTCAGGACCGTCGCCGCTCTCTGCCGCTTCCTCTGCTGGCTCAGCCAGCCCCTGTCCCTAAAGAGCACCTTCCTTTAACCGTTGTTTATTGAGCACCTGTGACAGGGCACTGGGGAAGTGACGGGGTGGGCACCATGGTGCTTCATGCTCAGCACTCCCTCTGGAGTGCCAGCCTGCCCACCGGTGTCTTGCCAGACTCTGGTTCTTCCCCTTGCCCTCCACTCACACATGTTGCACATCCTGGTTAATAACTTCTTGAGGTCTGTCCGGGTATGGTCCCCAAATTCCACAGGGAACAGGGTGTGCTTCAGCCCCCTCTTTCTCTCAGTTATTATTTATTATTGTTGTGTGCGTATTCTGTGTCTGAGTCTTTGCGACCCCGTGGACTGTAGCCCGCCAGACTCCTCTGTCCATGGGATTCTCCAGGCAAGAATACTCGAGTGGATTGCCATGCCCTCCTGCAGGGGATCTTCCCAACCTAGAGATCAAACCCATGTCTCCTGCATCTCCTGCATTGGCAGGCAGATTCTTTACCACTGCTCCCCCTGGGAAGACACCCTCCTACCCCCAAACATCCACTCCCCCACGCCCACCACCCCCTGCTCTCAGTAAGAGCTGGGAAATCGCTTCATCCCACACACTCCCCACTTGCCTGCTGGAAGGCCGTGTTTCTGGGAAGACTCAGGGGCCAATAAGAGGCTGTCTTAGTCCTGATCCATGAGAAAGTTTAAAAATCAAGGATAGAAAAAGGTATAAGCTTTGTTTTGTTTTCATTCCTGCTTGATGCCAGGCACTCTGAAAGGCATTAGATGTCCTCTTTTCATCATCCTACAATAGCTCAGCTGACATACAATTATCATCTTTATTTTATAGAGGATGAAACTGAAGCTCAGAGAGTTTAAGGAATGTGTGCATATTCGTCCAAGAGGTGGCTGTGGGATTCCAACCCGGGCCCCTCTGTGCCCAGCCATTGGTCAGAGAAAATGGTTTCACTGTTGCCAAAAGAAGGAACACTGGAGGAGCCCAGGACTCCACACAGAGGGGAGACCTCAGGGGGTAATCGGAACTGTACTCTCATGAATTCAGTGCTGCAGCTGCTAATGAGGAAGAAAAAGGCACTGAGAAACCCAGCATGGTCACACAGGCACCTCGGAATTGCTCAGATTTCTGGGGAGAAAACCTGGGGAGAAGGCTGAGTCAGGCAGAACTGAGATCCAAACCCAGTTAGTCATTTCTAGCAATGTGGCCTTAAATGAGTCACTGACCCTCTTTGAGCTTCAGTTTCCTCCGTGATAACGTGAGGGTGATACTCACAAACTACTGCAAAGATTACAATACATAATGTAAATGTGCCTGTCTACAAAGCCCCTCTCCTTCCATCCCCGACAGAAGGAGAGGATCGTGTGTAACGGAGGCCAGGTGCCAGAGTGGTGCAAATCTGTTGGTATAGTACCAGGATGCTCAAAGCATGGCAGAGGTTTGTGGAACATCTTAGAGGTTTCTCTCTCTCTCTCTCTCATGGCAGGGTGGAGGAAGGTCATGTTTAGAGCAAAAGTGTCAAGAAAGGGCCAAAGAAGAGTCCTCTACTGGAACAGACGGAATAACGATGACAGATAACAGAGGGAACACAATTCCCAACACCCGTTCTCTACCTATTTCTCTCCTAAAGCAGATATTTAAAGTGGAAACGAAAGCACTGAAGTTCTGGAAAAGTGAGAATCACATCTATAGCCCATTCATTCAGTGACTTCCGGTCTCCACCCCATGGAGTTCACCATCGAGGGACCTTGTACAGATGATTATGGTAGCATTTCCCCTAGTCTGTGAAGAATCCTGGGGAACAGAAGGGAAGCAAAGACTGGAGGTGAAAATAGGAGCTTCCAGTCTTTAGGAGGAGGGAAAGATCCGTTTTCAAAACTCCAGGCCTGAACCCCACCCCCTCACCATTTTGGAAGGTGAGCAAGGAAAGCAAGGGTCATCAGGAGCTAGCTGAGGTTTGGTAACCCCTGACTCAGTGGGTATGGGCATCACCTGGGAGACGGTCAGCACTGCTGAGAAGGTTAGCTCACTCCAGAACTACTCATCACAACATTCATTTTAACAAGATTTCAGGGGTGATTCGAATGTACATTCAAGACTGAAGAAAACTTCACAAGAGAAAATTGGAACTACATGCGATCATGAATTGTGCTGGTCATTTCACAGTATACACAAATATTGAATCATTATGTTGTATACCTGAAACTAATACAATGTTATATGTCCATTGTACCTTAAAAATAGAGAGAGAGAATTAAAAACAACCACAAAAAAACAACAGATGCCTGTATGGGAAGGGAATCTTAAAAAAAAAAAAAGTGGATATATGTGTGTGTATAACTGATTCATTTGTTGTATGTTTGAAACTAACACAACATTTTAAATCAACTATGCTATGCTGTGCTTAGTGATGTTCAACTCTTTGGGCCCCCATGGACTGTAGCCTGCCAAGCTCCTCTGTGCATGGGATTCTCCAGGCAAGAATACTGGAGTGGGTTGCCATTTCCTTCTCCAGGGGATCTTCCCAACCCAGGGATCAAACCCAGGTCTCCCTCATTGCAGCAAATTCTTTACCGTCTGAGCCACCAGAGAAGCCCAAGAATACTGGAGTGAGTAGCCTATCCCTTCAGGGGATCTTCCCAACCCAGGAGTCAAACTGGGCTCTCCTGAATTGCAGGCAGATTCTTTTACCCGCTCACCTACCAGGGAAGCCTGGATCAACTATGCTGCTAAGTCGCTTCAGTTGTGTCCGACTCTGCCCGACCTCATAGACGGCAGCCCATCAGGCTCCCTCATGCCCGGGATTCTCCAGGCAAGAACACTGGAGTTGCCGTTTCCTTCTCCAATGCATGAAAGTGAAAAGTGAAAGTAAAGTCACTCAGTCGTGTCTGACTCTTTGCAACTCCATGGACTGCAGCCTACCAGGCTCCTCTGTCCATGGGATTTTCCAGGCAAGAGCACTGGAGTGGGGTGCCTTTGCCTTCTTTAAAGCAAAACAAAACAGATAGAGGAGCACTGCTTGACCTATCCTTAGACCCTCTACAAGGTGATTGATTTGTAAATGTCATCAAAAGCTGGGAGTCTCTTCAGAGGCCTCTCCCTGTATGGAGGTTAGTGAGGAGAGGCACTGGCTGGGACCAGCAGCTTATTTGACTTGGTTTAGTTTTAAACCGTGAGTTTCCAGGAACTCTTTTACTTTGAAGAGGCAGTTCAGTTCAGTTCAGTCGCTCAGTCATGTCCGACTCTTTGTGACCCCATGAATTGCAGCACGCCAGGCCTCCGTCCATCACCAGATCCCGGAGTTCACCCAAACTCATGTTCATCGAGTTGGTGATGCCATCCAGCCATCTCATCCTCTGTCGTCCCCTTCTCCTCCTGCCTCCAACCCCTCCCAGCATCAGTTTTTTCCAATGAGTCAACTCTTTGCATGAGGTGGCCAAAATATTGGAGTTTCAGCTTTAGCATCAGTCCTTCCAAAGAACACCCAAGACTGATCTCCTTTAGAATGGACTGGCTGGACCTCCTTGCAGTCCAAGGGACTCTCAAGGGTCTTCTCCAACACCACAGTTCAAAAGCATCAATTCTTCAGCGCTCAACTTTCTTCACAGTCCAACCTTCACATTCATACATGACCACTGGAAAAACCATAGCCTTGACTAGACAGACCTTTGTTGGCAAAGTTATCTCTGCTTTTGAATATGCTATCTAGGTTGGTCGTAACTTTCCTTCCAAGGGAGTAAGTGTCTTTTAATTTCATGGCTGCAGTCACCATCTGCAGTGATTTTGGAGCCCCCCCAAAATAAAGTCTGACACTGTTTCCACTGTTTCCCCATCTATCTGCCATGAAGTGATGGGACCAGATGCCATGATCTTCGTTTTCTGAATGTTGAGCTTTAAGCCAACTTCTTCACTCTCCTCTTTCACTTTCATCAAGAGGCTCTTTAGTTCCTCTTCACTTTCTGCCATAAAGGAGGCCACAGCTAAAGATGTTTGAAAATTCTCTATGCTCTGTTATGCAATATCTATGCTATGGAATACTGCACAGCCTTACAAAATATTGAGTGGATCTGAGCCCACTGACACACAACAGTCACAGAAATTGCTCAGTGAAAAAAGCAAACCTTAGACTTCCCTGGTGGTCCAGTGGTTAAGACTCTGCCATCCCATTGCAGGGGGCACAGATTCAATGGATCCCTGGATGGGGAACTAAGATGCCACAAAAAACAAGTCTCACTTATGGACATGGTAGCAGGGGAGGAAGGAGAGGGTGAGATGTACTGAGAAACATATATTACCATATGTAAAATAGATAACCAATGGGAATTTGCTGTATGACTCAGGAAACTCAACCCTAACAGCCTAGAGGCATGGGATGGGGAGGGAGGTGGGAGAGAGGTTCAAGAGGGAGGGGTCATACGTATACCTGTGGTGGATTCATGTTGATATTGGCGGAAACCAACACAATACTGTAACGCAATGCAATTATCCTTCAGTTAAAAATAGATTAAAAAAGTCTCAGAGACATCTATGTAATACGTTGTTTATGCAAATAAGCATGTTAGGTGTATATATATATATATTTATATATATATATACATATATATTTATATATATGTTTATATATATATATTTATATATATATATTTATATTTATATATATA
>SJYA01000507.1:161234-206718 GCA_006410615.1 Neotragus moschatus
AACTTTCCTTCCAAGGGAGTAAGTGTCTTTTAATTTCATGGCTGCAGTCACCATCTGCAGTGATTTTGGAGCCCCCCCAAAATAAAGTCTGACACTGTTTCCACTGTTTCCCCATCTATCTGCCATGAAGTGATGGGACCAGATGCCATGATCTTCGTTTTCTGAATGTTGAGCTTTAAGCCAACTTCTTCACTCTCCTCTTTCACTTTCATCAAGAGGCTCTTTAGTTCCTCTTCACTTTCTGCCATAAAGGAGGCCACAGCTAAAGATGTTTGAAAATTCTCTATGCTCTGTTATGCAATATCTATGCTATGGAATACTGCACAGCCTTACAAAATATTGAGTGGATCTGAGCCCACTGACACACAACAGTCACAGAAATTGCTCAGTGAAAAAAGCAAACCTTAGACTTCCCTGGTGGTCCAGTGGTTAAGACTCTGCCATCCCATTGCAGGGGGCACAGATTCAATGGATCCCTGGATGGGGAACTAAGATGCCACAAAAAACAAGTCTCACTTATGGACATGGTAGCAGGGGAGGAAGGAGAGGGTGAGATGTACTGAGAAACATATATTACCATATGTAAAATAGATAACCAATGGGAATTTGCTGTATGACTCAGGAAACTCAACCCTAACAGCCTAGAGGCATGGGATGGGGAGGGAGGTGGGAGAGAGGTTCAAGAGGGAGGGGTCATACGTATACCTGTGGTGGATTCATGTTGATATTGGCGGAAACCAACACAATACTGTAACGCAATGCAATTATCCTTCAGTTAAAAATAGATTAAAAAAGTCTCAGAGACATCTATGTAATACGTTGTTTATGCAAATAAGCATGTTAGGTGTATATATATATATATTTATATATATATATACATATATATTTATATATATGTTTATATATATATATTTATATATATATATTTATATTTATATATATACACCTAACATGCTTATATATATATAAATCAGTTACCTAATGGTTAGTGGCTTTTTCATTCAGGTCTCATGCTGTCCCACTCTGACAGGGGTTAAGATGAAAGCTTCCTCACCTGTCTGGCACCTGGGGTGGGAACACTCAAGCAGGTGGGGTTCAGAAAAGCTATGATCTTTTCTTTCTCTCATCTGTCTTTGTGATCTCCCTGGCATGGGGGCTTCAGGGTAGCCAGACTTCTTACAGTGTGGCTTACAGCTCTAGAAGTATGTGTCCTAACACAGACAGCCAAGGGGAATCAGTANACCTAATGGTTAGTGGCTTTTTCATTCAGGTCTCATGCTGTCCCACTCTGACAGGGGTTAAGATGAAAGCTTCCTCACCTGTCTGGCACCTGGGGTGGGAACACTCAAGCAGGTGGGGTTCAGAAAAGCTATGATCTTTTCTTTCTCTCATCTGTCTTTGTGATCTCCCTGGCATGGGGGCTTCAGGGTAGCCAGACTTCTTACAGTGTGGCTTACAGCTCTAGAAGTATGTGTCCTAACACAGACAGCCAAGGGGAATCAGTATTGTTTCTTATGACAAGCCTTGGTTGTCAGCTCACACCACTTTTGTCACAGAGAGGCGTGTTCAGGCGGACAGAGGACAGAACCTCCGCCTGATGGGGTGCGGCAAGGTTTTGAAAGAGCACGCGGGATGGGAAATGTTGTCACGGCCATTTTTGGAAAATACATTCTGCCACAAAAAGTTCATATCCAGGAATGCAAATATATAGAAAGAAGACCTGGAAGAATCCATACCAAACGATCAGTAAACCTTATCTCTAGGGAAAATGGGATGCAAATGTATTTTAGCTTACCTTCACATGTATCATGCTTGTGGTTGAGTCGCTAAGTCTTGTCCAACTCTCTGCGACCCCATGGACTGCAGCCCACCAGGCTCCTCTGTCCGTGGGATTTCCCAGGCAAGAATACTCGAGTGGGGTGCCGTTTTCTTCACCAGGGGATCTTCCCGACCCAGGATCAAACCCGAGGCTCTGGCATCTCCTGCCCACTCCAGTATTCTTGCCTGGAGAATCTCATCGACAGAGGAGTCTAGTAGGTTACAATCCATAGGGTCAAAAAGAGTCAGACACGACTGAGTGACTGAGCATCCAGGCAATATACATTATTTTATTTGTTTAATGAAAAGGAAACTAAAGAGAAGGAAAAAGTAAAACTTTGCTGAAAGCCTCTTAAAATAAAATTATTTAACAGTTTGGTATTTCTAGGGAATGTCGTATAATGCATCTGAATTTCATGAAAAACACTGTTTTAGATTGATCATTTTTATATTTAATATAAATATAAATATATATAATATAAATATATTTAAACAAGGTACAGAAATATGGGCATTATTATTATTCTCTTTATTGAGCTATAATGACATATAAGGGTATATAAGTTTAAGGTGTACAGTGTGATGATTTGATAATTATGAATTGCAAAATGATTATCCAATAAGGTTAGTTAACACCACCAACAACCTCACATAATTATTGTGTGTGTGTGTGTGTATTTTGTGAGAAAAAACACACACTTTTCTCCTTCTTTGCTAGGAGAAAAGTGCCCTAGCAACTCTCAGGTATAAGAATACAGTGTTGTTCAATACAGTCACCATGCTATACATTAGATCCAAGATTTATTCCTCTTATTACTAGGTCTGTACCCTTTGACCAATATCTCCCCATCTCCCCACCTTCTATGAATAATATTAACTTAACAAATATTTATTGAATACCTATGTGTGTTAATTGAACAGCTATTCTGAGAACATTTTTGTTCTGAGTCCATTCTGGTAGTTTCATACCTTGCCTCATCATTTTTCACACGATTATCTGGAAAGGGAAAAGGCAGGCTTGGTATCTTCTTGTAAAAAGTCTTCAATATATTAGGTAAGAATAATGAAAATGTTCAGCCTCACTCTTGTAGTTATCTATTGCTATACAACAAACCACCTTGAAACTTAGTGGCTTTGAGGGACTTCCCTGGTGGTCCAGTGGCTAAGAGACTGTGCGTCAAATGCAGAGGGCCCAAGTTCACTCCCTAGTTGGGGAGGTAGACCCCACATGCTGCGGCTGCTTCCATACTGCAAGGATCGAAGATCTCACGTGCCACAATAAGACCCAGCAGAGACAAATAAATAAACATTTTCAAAACAACTTAGTGGCTTCTAGAGCAAATTGTGGACAGCAAGGGAGGAAAGGAGGATGAACTGGGAGATTGAGACAGACATATACATCACCACTAAGTATAAAATAGATCACTAATGAGAACCTACTGTTTAGCACAAAGAACTCTATGCAATTCTCTGCAGTGACCTAAATGAGAAGAAAATCCCCAAAAGAGGGAATATGTGTATATGTATTGCTGATTCACTTTGCTGCACAGAGGAAACTAATACAACATTGTAAAGCAACTATATTCCAATAAAATTTTTTTTGAAAAAAGAAGAGAGAAAGGGAAGATAAAAAAAAAAATACAGAAAGTCAATAAACATTTGAGCTGAGCAACCTAATAAACTGTATTAGTCAGGATTCTCCAGAGAAGCAGAACTGATGGGATGTGTGTATACAGAGACTGAGTTTCATTTGTTTCAGAACATCACGTAGAGTTTGGTCTCATTTGTATACACAATTGAAGAAGTAAATGGCTGTTTCCTGGAAAGGACATTTACCAGAATCTTAATTGTAATTTTCTCCGAGAGGTGAAATTTCAGGTAATTTTTGTAACATTTATTGGAGGCATATTATGTGTCAGGCATTCTTTCAAGTATTTTACATGGATTAAGTTCATTCAATAATCTGAGGAAACAAAAACAAATCTTAGTGGCTTAAAACTTCCTCCTTCTCCTCCTCCTCACCATCATTATGGCTCTGGGCTTGACTGAGCTCAGCGCAGCAGTTCTGGTTTAGAGTCTCTCATGAGGGTGCAGACAGACAATGGCAGGAGCCCTCCCAAAGGCCTCCTCATGCGTGTAGTTGTCAGCAAGGACCTCACCTGGGAACGTGAACTGGGACACCCTCACCTGACTCCTCTGGGTCACCTCAGCTCCCTCACAACATGGCAGTGGGCTTCCATGAGCAAATGTTCCATCGAGACAGGATGCAAGCCATAGCATTTGTTATGATCTGGATTTAGAAGTCACATAGCTTCATCTTCAGTGTAGTTCTAGGCCTGCCCCTTCAAGGCAAGGGAACACAGAGGCCACCTCTCAATGGGTAGAGTGTTAATGCCATGATAGGAAGAGCGTGGGGGATGGGAGAATTTGTTATGCCCATGTTAGAAGATACAATTTGCTATCAGTTCAGTTCAGTTTTGTTGCTCAGTCATGTCTGACTCTTTGTGACCCCATGGACTGCAGCACGCCAGGCTTCCCTGTCCTTCACCATCTCCCAAAGTTTGTTCAAACTCATGTCTGTTGAGTTGGTGATGCCATCCAACCATCTCATCCTCTGGTGTCCCCTTCTCGTTCCTGCCTTCAATCTTTCCCAGCATCAGGGTCTTTTTCAGTGAGTCAGTTCTTCGCATCAGGTGGCCAAAGTATTGAAGCTTCAGCTTCAGCATCAGTCCTCTCAATGAATATTCAGGATTGATTTCCTTTAGAATTGACTGGTTTGACCTCCTTTCACTCCAGGGACTCTCAAGAGTCTTCTCCAACACCATAGTTCAAAAGCCATATTCAGTAGCTATTAAATAAATGAAAACTGAACAATCATGATTGAATTTTTAAAGAAACAATGGAGTCAGTTAACCCAAAGCCAAGTCCTTCCATGTCAGACCAGATGGGCTAAGATGTACAGTGATGACTACTCCCCAAATCTCAGTAGCTTAACATGTCTCAGTGCCTCTGCCCCGCTATCTCTCCAGGGTGCCACCAACTGGTGACTCAGCTCATGACACTTGTCAAACTGGTTAGTTAGTAGGGGGAGGTTCTGCTCTATGTAGTCACTCAGGAGTGACCCAGGCTGACAAAGCCTTTATCATCTTGTCGCTGCACTATCTGGACTGCAGACACCAACGAGGGAAAGAAAGACCAGAGAATCACGTGGGATTTTTATTGCCTCAACCTGGAAGTGACACACATTACACCTCCACTCACGTTTCATTGGTCCAAACTGTTCTTACAGTCCTGTCTAGCTGCAAGGGGCTGGGGAATGTAGCAGAGGAACTGAGGACTGGGGTGAGCTTGGTCCCTGTCACATCTTGTACAGCCCCCAACAAGCCCATATGCGATCTGTCCTTCCACTGTATCTCTCAGACCTTTCCTCCAGACATCCACATGGCTTACCTCTTCACCTCCTTCAGGTCATTGCTGTGATGTCACCTCCTCAATGAAGCCTCTCCAGATCACCCTATTGAAAATCGCAGCCCACCCCTTATTCTCTCTTCCCGTGTTGTTCCTTATTCTACTTTTTCCAAAGTAGAATTACTTCTTTTTCTCTCTTTTCTAAAAAATATTATTTATTTGAGGGGTGCTGGGTCTTACTTGCAGCATGTGGGACCTTCAATCTTGGTTGCAGCTTGAGAACTCAGTTATGATGTGAGATCTAGTTCCCTGACCAGGGATCAAACCTGGGCCCCCTACATTGAGAACTTGGAGTTCTAGTCACTGGACCACCAGGGAAGTTCTTACTTCTTTTTTTTTTAACTGAAGTATAGCTAATTTACGTATTTTGTTAGTTTCAGATTTACAGCAAATTACTGGGTTATATATGTATATTTTTTTCAATTCCTTTCCATTATAGTTTATCAAAGCAACTGAGTATAGTTCCCTGTGCTATACAGTAAATCCTTGTTCCAAGCACTTTTTGCTTCTAACAGATTAAAATATCTGTCTTTTTTGCTACAATGTCAACACTATGAGGGCATCAATCTATGTCTGCTTTGTTTAAAGATGGATCCCGAGAACCTAGGATAGTGCCTGGCACATAGACAGTACTTAATAAATATTTGCTGAAAGACTGAATTTTTAAAAATACTTGCTGTTGGCAAGGTTGTGGTAAGACTAACATTTCTATGCCCTCTTAGTGGGACTCTAAATTGGTGTGATACAGTTTTAAATAAACTTTTAATTTTGGAATAGTTTTAAATGTACAGAAAAGTTACAGAAACAGTACAAAGAGTTCCTGTCTATCCCTACGGTTAACAGTTTACATTGCTATGGTACATTTGTTAAAACTAAGAAACCAACATTAACATGTTATTATTAACTAGACTCTAGACTTTATTCAGTTTCACCAGTTTTCCCATTAATGTCTTATTTTCTATTCCCGGATCCAGTCCAGGGTACCACACTGCATTTGAAAATCTGTATTTTTTATTTTCATTTTATTTTTTTAAGTTCTTTTATTTATTTTTTTCCCCTCAGGTTGAGGCACACTGGCTTAGTTGCTGGGAGGCATGTGGGGATCTTAGTTCCCCAACCAGGGTTCGAACCTGCATCCCCTGCATTGCAAGGCAGATTCTTAACCCCTGGACCACCAGGAAAGTCTTGGCCACCTGTAGTTTTTAAATGCATGTTCCTTGCAGAGGAAGGGGCCATCTATGCTGCACTGATGGTGGTAGAAAGGCAACTGAGAGGTCTCACAGTCCCATGAGGGCAGGTTTAGGTTGATTGGCAAGAGTCATGCTGGGCTTCATTCTGGATCCAGGACTCTTGGCCCCAGCAAGGTGCACCAGTTTGCTCTCACGTTCTGTGCCCTCTTTCTCTGTTAATTGATACTGATTTTCTGGAGGATGTTAGGTCACATACAAAAAGTGCCTACCCTTCAACACAGCATCTTTTTTTCTAGGAATATAGTCTGAGAAAATAAATCCAGGCATAACGATTAGGTACTAAGATGAATCAGGAAGGAATCTTTGTAAATAATAAAACATGGCACTGAAGAACTTGAGCAAGCAGGGATTGGCTGGGAGATGCCGAGGGGCACTCAGGGTTGTAAGGGGTTAGGTGACTTGTGCTGGGAAAGGTGACACGCTGACCCTTCTGGGAATCTCAGTGCCAGAAACTGGTGGCCATCTCTCCGCGGGGCTGCCAGCTGGTGACTCAGCTACCACTGGCTTCCCTTCCTGGGTGCCGCCCTCAGAATTCAAATTCTCGTGGCAGAGGGGAAGAGAGTCTGTGTCTATTCTAGAACCTGGAGCCCCGTGTCCTGGTCAGTGGCAGGCAGATTCTGCAAATCATTAACCCCACCAGTCATTTGGAGGCAGGGAGGATCAGTTCACTAAAGGAAAAGATCCAGAACTTTCGTGCTAGTCCAGTAGTTAAGACTCTGTGTTTCCACTGCAGGGGACACAGGTTTGATCCTTGGTGAGGGAACTAAGATACCAAAAATAGGGAAAAAAAGACCCAGAGAGAACAATGTCAACAGAGCCCCCTACAAGGAATTTGCAACGTAGCATCCTTTTATATATCAAAACTTAACCCTCTAAATGGTTATTTAGTAGTGGGTGGATTAAGTAAATTAGGGTATATCCCATTTAATATGGTGATATGTTTACAGCGTTAAATGGAATAAGCAGTTAACGAAATAAGATGCATAGTGTGGTTCTAATTACAAATATGACTGGAAGAGAATGCATCAAAATGTTACAAGTAGCTATCATTTAGTGATGGTATCATGAATTATTTTAACCTTTTTTTCTTTTTAAAAAATATTTATTCTTTTATTTTACTTTTTGTTGGTGGTGGGTCTTTGTCGTTGCTCTTTCTATAGTTGCAGCCAGCAGGGGCTACTCTCCAGCTGCAGTGCACCAGCTTCTGACTGCGATGGCTTCTCTTGCTGGGGAGCACAGGCTGCAGGGGCAGGCTTCACTAGTCATGGCATGTGGGCACAGTGGGTTCAGTAGTTGACGTGCATGGGCTCAGTTGCTCTGTGGCATGTGGGATCCTCTCAGACCAAGGATTGAACTAGTGTTCCCTACTTGGCAAGGAGGATTCAACCACTGGCCCACCAAGGAAGCCCCTTTTTGGTTTTTGCCTTTTAAATATTTTCTAAATTTTCCAGAAGAACTATATTAAAAAAGATCTTCATAACCCAGATAACCACGATGGTGTGATCACTCACCTAAAGCCAGAAAACCTGGAATGCGAAGTCAAGTGGGCCTTAGGAAGCATTACTACCAACAAAGCTAGTGGAGGCGNTGGTTTTTGCCTTTTAAATATTTTCTAAATTTTCCAGAAGAACTATATTAAAAAAGATCTTCATAACCCAGATAACCACGATGGTGTGATCACTCACCTAAAGCCAGAAAACCTGGAATGCGAAGTCAAGTGGGCCTTAGGAAGCATTACTACCAACAAAGCTAGTGGAGGCGATGGAATTCCAGTTGAGCTATTCTAAATCCTAAAAGATGATGCTGTGAAAGTGCTGCACTCAATATGCCAACAAATTTGGAAAACACAGCAGTGGCCACAGGACCGGAAAAGGTCAGTTTTCATTCTAATCCCAAAGAAAGGCAGTGCCAAAGAATGCTCAAACTATACAACTACACTCATCTCACACGCTAGTAAAGTAATGTTCAAAATTCCGCAAGCCAGGCTTCAATAGTATGTGAACCATGAATTTCCAGATGTTCAAGCTGGATTTAGAAAAGGCAAGGGAACCAGAGATCAAATTGCCAACACCCATTGGATCATCGAAAAAGCAAGAGAGTTCCAGAAAAACATCTTCAGTTCAGTTCAATTCAGTCGCTCAGTCATGTCCAACTCTTTGCGACCCTCTGAATTGAAGCACGCCAGGCCTCCCTGTCCATCACCAACTCCTGGAGTTCACTCAGACTCACATCCATCGAGTCGGTGATGCCATCCAGCCATCATCTTCTGTTGTCCCCTTCTCCTCCTGCCTCCAGTCCCTCCCAGCATCAGAGTCTTTTCCAATGAGTCAACTCTTNTGAAAAGACCCTGATGCTGGGAAAGATTGAGGGCAGGAGGAGAAGGGGACAACAGAGGACGAGATGGCTGGATGGCATCACCGACTCAATGGACATGGGTTTGGGTGGACTCTGGCAGCTGATGATGGATAGGAAGGCCTGGCGTGCTGTGGTTCATCGGGTCACAGAGTCAGACACAACTGAGCAACTGAACTGAACTTGAAAATATTCATTGCAGGATTATATGTCATTGATCATGGAAAACTGTCCGATATTATACGAATGTTAAATACATGAGCTATATGGCCTACATAATGTTTTGAAGAAATTTTAAAGACTTGGAGAATGTTTTTCATGGCTCAATGAATATAGCAGAATCCAAAATTGCATATGTAGTGTGATCTCAGCTGCTCCGTCCAGTCCCTCTGATTTAATTCACCAGTGCTAATGCATTCTATGTCACCTGATTAGAAGTATGCCCTGTAGACCAGTTCTTCTCAAACGGTCTGTAGGAAAGGGCAACTCCCTAAAATTTTCAATTCTGTTATCGACTGACACTTTCGTGAAATATGAAAAAGAACCTAGTTACTAGAAAAATGAAGTGAAGAGACCTATATAACATAAAATGTAATCTCAGTTTTTCATCATTAGAATCACAGGTGCAGCTGCAAGCTGTGAGTTTCTAAGTGCTTGCTGTCGATTTCTGCATGTGTCCTAGTAGCTGATCAGGCAGACTGTAGCACCTAGCTGGAGCGTCACTGCTCTAGAACAAGGGCCACGCCACTCCTCTGTGTTGCTCACCCCTCAGTTCTAGACGCATAGCATGTGCTGCCTCCTTTTCTATAAGACTAAGGATAAGCTTACTGTAACAACAGCACAGATACTTCCTACTCCCCAAAGGTGGACCACTGCCACATTTCTCATGTAGCATTCCAAATAACATGTACCATTGACAGCTTTTCGTATCAGTACACTCAGATCTCGCTCATTTTTTTTTTTTCCTTCTTTTAAAAAAATGTAATTAGTTTTTTTTTTGCCTGCGCTGGATCTTCATTGCTGCACGTGGACCTTCCCTAGTTGCGGCGAGCAGGGCTACCCTCCAGCTGCAGTGTGTGGGCCACTCGTTGTAGCGGCTTCTTTCGTTGCAGAGCAGGGGCTCTAGCACACCGGCTCAGTGGTTGCAGCACACAGGCTCAGTGGCTGAGGCTCGAGGGCTCTAGGGCGCAGGCTCAGTAGTTGTGGTGCATAAACTTAGGTGCCCCCAAGGCATGTGGAGTCTTCCTGGACCAGGGATCAAACTGAAGTCTCCCTCATCGGCAGGCAGATTCTTTACCAGTGAACCACCAGGGAAGCCTGTGTTTGACTTTCATTTGGCATGTTTTCAAGATTCTTCTATATTGTAGCTTATATTCATTCTGATGGCTGAATATTCCATGGTATGGATATATCACCTTTTGTTTATCCACTTGTTAGCTGATGAGCAATGTGACTATTTCCACTTTTTGGCTATTAAGAATCATGATGCTATAAATATTTGTATACAGATTTTTGTGCAGACATATGCTCTCAATTTTCTTGGGATTTATACCTAGGAGTGAAATTGCTGACTCATATGGTAACTCTGTGTTTAGCAAGGAACTGCCAAATTGTTTTCCGAAGTGACTCCACTATTTTACAGCCTCCTTAGCAATACGTGACTTGTAATTTCTCCACAGCCTCACCAACACTTGTTATTCCCCATTGTACTTTAGCTATCCTAGTGGGGGTGAAGTGGTATCTCATGATTTTGATTTGCATTTTTCTAATGACTAATGATGTTGAATATAATTTTTTTCTAATAACCTTGGGCCTTTAGAGTCTTTTTTATAGAAAGATTTTATTTATTTGTCTTTGGGTGTGCTGGTCTTCGCTGTTGCACGGGGGCTCTCTCCAGTGGCAGCAAGCAGGGGCTGCTCCAGTTGCGGTGCCTGGGCCTCTCACTGCAGTGGCTTCTCTCCTTGCGGAGCAAGGGCTCAGTAATTGTGGGCCAGGAGCTTAGTCGCCTCAGGGCATGTGGGATCTTTCCAGACCAGGGATAGAACCCACTCACGTTTATTGGCAGGCAGATTCTTAACCAATGGACCACCAGGGGAACCCTGAGCATCACTTCACGTGCTTACTAGCCATTCAGATATCTTCTTTGGAGAAATGGCTTTTCAAATTCTTTGCCCATTTACTTGGGCTATCTTTCTGAGTTATGTAAGAGTTCTTTATACATTACAGATACAAATCCTTTGTCAGATATATGATTTGAAAACATCTCCCACTTTTGTGGGTTTTTTTTTTCCTTAAAGATGTCCTTTGAAGCACAAGAGTTTTGAATTTTGATGAATTTCAGTTTATCTACTTTTGTGGCTTGTGCTTTCAGTATCTAAAGAAACCACTGCCGAATCCAAAGTCATGAAAATTTATATCTATGCTTCTTCTAAGAGTTTTATAGTTTTAGCTTTTATATCTAGGTCTGTGATGTTTTAATTTTTGTTTATGGTGTGAGGTACAGGTCCAACTTCATTCTTTTGAATGTGGATATCCAGCATCCTGGCACTATTTGTTGAAAAGACTACCCTTTCCCCATTTGAATTGTCCTGGTACCCTGCACTTAAATAAGCATATATCTAAAATATTTATTTGGCTGCACCAGGTCTTAATTGCAGCATGCAGGATCTAATTCTCTGACTAGGGATCAAACCCAGGCCCCCTGTACTGGAAGCACAGAGTCTCAGCCACTGGCCCACCAGAGAAGTCCCTGCTCTTGTTATTTCTGATGTTGCAAAATTGTCCACTGAAGAGGCTGTCCTGGTATCTAGTCCCACCCATTAGAGCTAAGTGCCTGTATCTCAGATTGGGCACCAATATTTAGGAAAAGATGAACTGAAGCGCATCAGGGCCCAACCAGGGTGGAGTGGGGTGGGCTTGGAAGACAAGAGTGGCATGAGAGCGTGGGGTGATGGAAGCGGAAATGTTTCAGAGAAAAGTACAGGGGCATATAAATCTGAGCAGATGAACCTGAGTTTAAAGACTTCTTCCCCTTATGGCTGCGGTGCTTTGTGCAGTTATCTGACCCTTTGAACTGCAGTTTCATCATCTATTAAATGAAAATGGTGACTGCTTACCTTTGTAGTTGTTGTGAGTAGTACGTGTGTGTAAATAACCCAGCAAGCACAGTAGCTATTGGGACTTTTCTATACGTGGTGTATGTGGCGGAGATCCTGTGATTATGGGGGAGCGTCACAGTGGGATAGTGTTGGAATCATTTGGTGAATCTAAGTCTTTTCGTGATGACCGATGTGTAGAAACTTGGATCCACTGGTACATGTCACTGTCACTCAGAGCGAGGCGGTACTTGAAGTCTTTGTTGTGACATGTTAAGCGGCGGGGGGAGGATGTGACTGAAACGGAATGTGACAGCAAGACAGATCCTGAGTGACAGAATGGAAAGGGGTGCAGGGAGACAGGCTGCACTGCACAGACCTGTGTGTGCCTGCCCAGCAGGAGCTGCTCGGGAGTTCCGAGGGCAGGAAAGGTGT
Organism: Neotragus moschatus; assembly: GCA_006410615.1. Lineage (NCBI taxonomy): Eukaryota > Metazoa > Chordata > Mammalia > Artiodactyla > Bovidae > Neotragus > Neotragus moschatus. Next base: position 173,653 of record SJYA01000507.1, read on the forward strand.
CCATCTAGACACCCTCCTCCCAGCTTCCTGAAACCCAGAGGGAAAAGAGTGGGGCTTTCCTCCTGGACAGGGGACTTGGGTCAGAGTGTAGAGCACACGATACCAAGAAGCTGTGGCTTAGGGGCCTTTGGTGTTGTCATCCAAGGCCCAGGCAAAGAACCTGCTGCAAATGTGTGCAAAACGAGTGGAGTAGAACCTGGACTGGTTTCCCCTCTTCTTGGCTTTAGTCTTCAGAGTGGCCAATAAAAATGGAGTCGAAATCTAAGCACTTCTTCCTCCTCTCTGTCCCCTGGGGGAGGGAAGAGAGGAATAAATGCCACATCTCATTAAGAATCAATGAGCTCAGGTAGGCAGGGTCCACAGCGGACGCCTGCAGAAAGGTGAGGGAGGCGCTGCAGGAAAGACTCCCCCACTCATCAGGGCGGATTTATCCAGAACTTAGGGGCCTGCTCTGCAGGAGATGAAATAAGGGGTTAACAACGGATGCAGAGGTAACAGCTGTTTATATTAAAGTGAAATCAGAGGGGCCACAAGACAGGAAGTTAGCTCTCAGATGCAAGACTCCTGTTGGGTGAGAGAGAAAAGGGAAAGACTGCTTTTCGTACCGTATGAGGCTGAAATAATGAGATCTTAAACACGAGGGACCCAAGGTGACTTTATATGCAAGGTATAAAAGATTGGCATGAGTATTAGCTTGAATAGGAAAATGGGAACTCTTTCTCTGAGCTCAGGAAGAAAGAATAAAAACCATGATTAAGGTTGCACAGGAGAGAATAAATACCCTGGTGACCCACATGTGAAATAGACTGTAAACAGGAGAGTGAGATTTGAGGTTAATGGAGGGTCATCTTGCCCAGGCCATCGTGTGTCACAAGGCCGAGTGGGCATTAACGAGCGCTCTCCACCGGGGGTGAGGGTCAGGGGTGGGAGGGTGGGAGGTGTGTCGCTGCAGCAGAGTGGCCTGGCCTCAGCAGGAGAGAACAGAAGCCGCTGCTGCAGTGGGGGTGGGGCAGGGAGCCCAGCCCTGGCTTGGGTCTGCAGAGAGAAGGGAGGCAGCAGGAATCNTCAGGGGAGGGAGGGTGGGAGGTGTGTCGCTGCAGCAGAGTGGCCTGGCCTCAGCAGGAGAGAACAGAAGCCGCTGCTGCAGTGGGGGTGGGGCAGGGAGCCCAGCCCTGGCTTGGGTCTGCAGAGAGAAGGGAGGCAGCAGGAATCAGGCCGCTGGGACAGTGCTTGCGTATGGGGAGGGCGGCAGCAGACACTAGAGCAGTAGCCTTCGCAGGGCAGGCCCTGGCTTCACTCCTTCCCATCAGGCTGGAAAATCATGGAGTTCTGTGGCTTATAAGCCACATGGCCGGCCTGGAGCCAATTAGAGACCCTGCCTGCGGGCCAGGGAGCCAGACTCCTCCCAGCTGTGGAAAGGGCTAGACTCCTTGAGCCTTGCCTGGGCCTGAGTTCTGGGTGTCTGCGGGAAAGTGGAGCAGTGCATTAGTGTTAAGAAGAGCATCCAGTAAGGTAAGAAGGGTTTGAGGAGCACCCCCTGCCTCAGTCACTTCCGCAAGAATTTCTTGTTGAGAAGGAAAATGAGAAGGTTGACGTTGACCTTGGCCTTGTTGAAGAGTTTCATGACAGCCACACCCTCGTACTGGAGCTGCAGGAGGTCCTAGGAGGGAGGGAAGGGGCAGGGAGGGGAGTTGGAGGGGTTCTCACTGTGGCCCACAGAGTCTACCAAACACTAATGTCTTGGAGCCATACACAGTCATCCAGCAGCCTTGGCCACCGAAGTGGGTGTGGAAACCCCCTCACAGATGAGGAAACCACGACCAAGAGGCAGGTGCAGTGACCTGACCAAACGTCAGTTCAAGCAGAGCCAGGGCTTGAAATCATTTAAAAGGCAAAGCAGCAGAGCGGCAAGATTTGGATGTAAAATCACTGCTTTCCTGAACACTGGCCTATGACTTAGGCCAGCTTCTTAACCTTTTAGCCTCAGAGCCTATAAACTAGGGATAATGCTGGAGAGCTTTGGAGAAGATTAAATGAGGTAATGTGTAAAGCCCCTGACATGAGATAGGACATCAAAGATTAATCTGCTCTGACACTGCCAGCCCACTCCACTCTCCTGTTGCTTGGCTGTGGGGTCTGTGTCAGGGCACGGGGGAGGCTTGAGCTACACAGACCATCACTCCTGTCTTTAGGAACAGACGATGTGGACTGGAGAGGGAACAAAGGTGATACCATCCAAGGCCCAGGGAAGCCAGGCCAGCCTTCCATCTTCAGGCTAGCACCTAAAGCCCTCTGGGTATCTGGAGGGCTCATGGGAGCGTCCCCTCACCTGATAGTGCAGCTGAAATCGCTCCATGTCCACACCCAGGAACTTGGCATTTACTTCAAACCTTCCCGCCTCATCTCCAGGGGTGATGTCAAAGATCACATTTCTGAAACTATCAAGAACAGGATTCAAAACAGGGACCCATTGCCTCTCACCAGGGCCACACCCCACTCTTCCACCCAGGGACCCACTGCCTCTCACCAGGGCCACACCCTACTCTTCCACCCAGGGCTTCCACCCACTCTTCCCAGGCAGCGCTGTGTGTCACCCAGAGCCAGGCTTCCCTTGTGTCACGCCCCCTCTTTCTTTTCCTCCTTCCAACTTTACTTCTGCTCAGCACACCTCAGCCCTTTTCTCTGGCTGGCCCCAAAGCGCCGTTTTCTCTTCCAGGATGCTTCCCCAGCATCCTGTGCCTTGGGGCATCTAGAACTGTGCCAGGCCACGCCCACTGCCCTTCTTTCTCTTTCTGGAGCTGCCGTCTTCCCCAGCATCCTAATAGCTCCTTCAGGGCAGGGACCACGCTTCTCCCCTCCCACCCAGTGCCCAGCCCAGAGTTCCCCCATCTGCCTCCCAGGTTAGGGCCTGACATTCTGCCCTCCAAAGACACATACTGAGAGGTGGGAAGATCTTCAATTTCCACCAAGACACCCTTCTCCAGGAGCTGGGCAGCCGTGTAGTGGAGAGATACCTGCTTCTTCCCTTTCCCAGAACTCCTGAGGAAGAAAAGGCCCAGACAGTTCATTTAACAAACTTCAACACCAAAGACACTAATTCTCTCGGTGCCTGGTAGAAGGAAATTAGAGCCTGAGGAAGGCTTCTCACTGGTGGAAGACACCTGAGCCCAAGACTTTACAAGGGAGACTCAAAGACAGTGTCAGGAAGGGACCACGCTGTGCTGGGGGGAAGATGTCCATTCCAAAGCTGGTAAACAGTGGGGCAAAGGTCGACACGGGTGAGAGGACAGGTCACAGGTCACCTTCAGAGTGTAGGAAGGGAGCACATACTTGGAGCTGGGGGCCAGGTGGTCCAGGCAGGCCCGGATGTACTGACTGTAGTAGTCGCCCTGCTCCTCATAAAAGGTGGTCTTGGTGCTCAGGCCCTGGAGTGTGGCCTGGAGCTTCAGCAGCTCTGCTTTCCTCCGCTGCCGGCGCTTGCGCTGGTTGCGGATGTCCTGGGGGTGGGGGGACCAAGGGAGGGGTGAGTCGACCCTTCCTGGCAGGAGAGCCTCAGGGCCTGACTCAGGCCCAAGAACAACTTGCTGTGAGGATCCTCAGGACAAGCCGGAAGAAGACTTGAAGGCAGTTTCTCTAGGAGGCGAACAACCTCAAGGACCCCACCCCAAACCCTCAAAGGACGTTTCAGGGCCTCCCTCCTACTGAGCAGTAACAGGTCCAAAGCTTTTTTTTTTTTTAGTACAAGAGCATTTTAAGAATACTCCCTTCCCTGACTGATTTTGAGACCTTCTCTTCAAAAAGGCCCTTGCAGGTCGCTTGGCCTTCCCCTGGCTGGTGACAATTTTGGGTGGGCACTTCCCAGGGAGAGGCCTGCCCTTGAAGTGCCAACACTATGAACACGTGTACACACACACACATTCTCTCCCTGCCTCCAGACCGTTACCTTGGCCAGTTCGTCCACCAGCCCCTGGTAGCCGTCCCCGGCACTGACCAACCCCAGGCTCTCGAGTCGGCGCAGGTTCCGCAGGACACGCCGCTGTTTTTCTGCCAGCGGCAAGAGGGAGTGGGCCATCAGTGAGCGCTGTCGTCGCAGCGGCTCCGGGGTCTGGGCTTCACAGGCCTGGCGTCGGCACATCAGCCGCTTGTGGGCTGCTTCCTGCGGGGCAGAGAGGCTGGAGGGGTCTAGCAGGTGCTGACACGCTGCCCCACCCATGGGTCCCCACCCTAGGGGTGGTGAAGAACATCAAAGTGTACAACTTCACAGCCACTGAAGGGCCCTGGGGGTCAGCACAGAGGACGAGTGGCCCAGGAGACCCAGCAGGAGGACGGCATTTAAAAGTCCGGTGGACACTGGCTGCGACTTCCCAAAGGTGGAGATTTGTGATGGCTCCAGGGGACCTGGGGGCATCTCCCTCCTTCTGTCTCATGTTTAGGACAGGCCTCTACTGGCTGTCCCCACCTGTGCTCTGGGAAGACCCTGGCTGAGCCTGTGATCTAGCTGATCCAACTTGCCCCTGGCCTCCCACACTTAACCACCTTCTCCAGCCTTCAGGCCCTCAAGCGGCCCATTCCCTATGCTGAGCGCCAGCTCCTTGGTGCTCTTCAAGGGAGTCTGCCCATTCTGCCTCTCTGCACCCCTGACCCCTCCTACCACTGACAGCAGGGCTGTGGCAGAACTGGTGTTCCTGCAGGGCTCACTCTTGCTTCAGTGGGGAGTAGGGAGGAGCTGCAGTCTTGGGACTCCGCACCCTGAGGGTCTCTGGGGGTTAAGGGCAGAGGCCTCAGCCCTCCAGAGCTCACATGACTGGTGAGCAAGGTGTCTGCTTGGAGCCGACTGTGGGCAGGGTCCCGGGAAAGGAACCAGCTATGCTGGAGTGGGGTGGATGAGACAGGACCTGGGAGCCAGGATGCCACTCACCTCCTCCCTGGAAGCTGAGAGGGACAGGATCTCCTGGAGGGAGTCTCCCGGGTGGAACTGCATGATGTCAGCCAGCATCTGCTTGGTGCTGCGGAAGGAGGGGAGCGATGGGGCAGAGGTGAGGGACAGGGGAGGGTCTGGACTGGGGCTGGCGAGGGAGCTGCCAGTAAGTCACCCTGCCCTGCATGATGGCTGCCCGGCACGGCTGGAGGTAAGGAAAGAGAGCGACGCGCGGAGGTATTATGAAGAGAACGTAACCAGGAGGAAGACCCGGGTGGACCGATGGCCCGTGACACTGAACTACCACGTCTGAACACACTATACTCCCTTAGGCCTCTGTGTCCTCTGCCTGCAACGTCTCCCACAAATGGCCTTCTTTTGAGTCCTCTGGCTGAAGGATGCGGTTCCTCCTCTGTGAAACCTTTTCCCATCCAGGGGTCCCTCCAAGCTCTCAAGCACCCAACGCCTACCTCCCTCTCGGTGTCCTCTGACGTGTGTTCACCTCTAGCCTGGCCCCGCTGTGAGGCCTTCCGTGGCAAGACAGAGCTGAACACCCAGCTCATTGGTTTATTTGGTGAATGGATGAGTGGAGAGGCTGCCTTGTTAGCACGGGGGTCAAACTGGTGACCTGGCTCCTCTCTTGCCTAGATGACCAGCCTGCACCTACTTGGGGTCCTGCCTCACATTTGCAGACTTGGGGATGAACAGTTCCACGCCCATCTCCTGACCACAGTTCACAAGGCCAGGGGATTGATTAGAACGCGAGTTCCTTCACCTCCTAGCTGTGGGACTTTAGGCAAGTCACTTAGCTTGAGTTTCTTTTCTCCACTGGAAGGCAGGGAAACCATCATCTACCTCATTGTCGGTCCCTTACATTAAATGAAGGGTAAGAAAGCATTTGGGGGACTTCCCTGATGGTCCAGTGGCTAAGACTGTGCTCCCAATACAGGGGGACCAGGTTCAATCCCTGGTCGGGGAGCTAGATCTCGCATGCCACAAAGAAGATTTTGCATGGTACAACTAAGATCTGGCACAGCCAGATAAAGAAACAACTTTAAAAAGCAAGCATTTGGTAGACAGCACAACAACATGCCAACACCCATGCTGCCAATGTCCTAACGAATCCTTTGCCTTCAGCCACAACACAGAGCCAAAAGCTGAGGCCGCCAGGAGAACAGCTGAGGCTGCAGGAAGGGGAAGGCCGGTCAGGCTTGGGGGAGAACTTTCTGGAGGGTAATAGAGTCCGGGAAGAAGGCGAGATGGCCACTCCAGAGCAGCCGGCTCACTGGCCCGGGGAGTCCCAGGGGGCCAAGGCTGTGCTCCCACCTCAGAAGCAGGCTCTGGGAGTTGGTGTCGTCAGCGTCTGTCTCCAGTCCTTCAAACTTGTTGGTGAGAGTCAGGGACACTTCTAGCTTGCTCAGATCCACGTTCCCATCCGTAGCTACGTTCTCCCCTGATGCAGTTGAGGAAGGAGAGAGACTAGCACACGCACAGAGGGGGCATGGAGAACATGCTGCTCCACGTGCCCCTCTTCCAGGAAGCCTTCCCACCCCATCCCTCTGGCCACCCTGAACCCTCAAGCCCTGAGCACCAGCAGAAGGGCTGTCACCCACAGAGCTAACCCTCGTGTCTTTGGGGCTGCGCCTCTCTAGGGCGGGAGCTCCTCCTGGCTTTCTTCTATCTGTCCCCATCTGCCCTGCCCTTCTGCCTCTGGAAGCCAACTTCCTTCCATTTCACAGCTCCTGAAATCTACCCTTATCAGAGACACATTTTGGGACCCAAACAGGCCATTATCCCTCTGTCCTATCTCACGTGATTTAACATCACATTCATATGATGGTACAGGGTCCCCTACATCAGTCTGTGTCCATCTCGGGACCAGAGGGAGAGAGGGAGTGCATAGCCAGCCTCCTGGCACACGTCCCAGACTGAACAAAAGCTCGAGAGGGCACGTTCCAAGGCCCTGCTCACCTGCCCACCCACCCCTCCTGCAGGTCCCACCGACCGCCCCAGGGTTGAGGATGGCACACACCGATGAGGTCAGGGACAGTGGGCAGCTCCCCAAGGTCCTCCAGGAGCTCGTGCAGGGGGTCTCGGTGATCAGGGGCGATCCAGTCCTGGTGTTCTAACAACAGCTACAGGATGGAGGGAGTAAAGGAGACACAGAGCTTGAGCCAGGCCTTCCTTCCAGGGCCAGCCCACCCGCCCATTGCCCCGAGCTTGCACAGGCCCTCACCCTGTGTGTGTTGACGAGCTCCCCCATGGTGATGTACACCACGGGTTTGGCCACAGCCACCATGTCCGAGTACTCATCCATCGCAAAACGCTCCTCTGGCTCTAGCACCTGGCAGGCTCGGCAGATGAACCTCCTAGCTCCAGAGGAAAAGCATGTGAGAGGGTGGGGTGGTCCGGCACCCCCCTCACATTCTGTGTCCATTAGCCAGTGACTGCTCAAGCCAGCCCTGCCCCTCTGCCCCCATCTACTGCCTCACCTCTCCCAGTGGCGCCCTCAAACCAGCTTCCCTCAATAGCCCTCTCTCCTCTTCACTGGGAGTCCTTCCAACAATCTGTCCTCCAGCCCACTAACTATCCTCCACACCTCTCCTCCTCACAGATTTGAGAAAGTAAGTTGTGCCTGAAAGGAAGTGGTCTGTGAAAAGAAGATCGGAAGAGGAGGAGAAGAAGGCAACAGAGAGGAACAGGAAGCCGGGACCAAGACCTGAACTTGAGGTGCGTCTCTTCCAGATAGTCATTCAAGACGCGCAGGTGCTGGCTCTCCCTGGAGAAGGCCTTGCCGGCCGCAGCATGCTGCAGGACCTGAGCCACAGCCCCCAAGGCGTGGCGCTGGGGGGCTGCCAGCGCGCCGCCCGCTGCCAGAGCCACGATGTCGAAGGCGTCAGGGGCCACCACAGCCGGGTTTAGGAAGCGGTAGTACAGGAGGTTCCCCACCACCTGAGGGCAGAGGAGACTGTCGTAGACTCGCCTGCGGCCCACCTCCACAGCCCCAGGCCCGCTCTCCCAGCTCAGCTGGTGGGAAGGACCCCCTGGGTCAATCCCATCCTTGTGTAGAAAACAGACCCAGAGCGGACCAGCAACTTGCTCAAGGCCACGCAGCAAGTGTTAGCTATAGCTGGGACCAGAGCCCACTCCAACAAGCCCAGGGTTGTCTACTGTTAACTCCTGTCTGGGATGCCTTCCCATCTGCCCCCTGTTGCCATCTGAGCCCTGCTGGTGAGCCAGGCTTGACTGACAGGTGGAGAATATTCGCCTTCTTGGCTTTTTATAGCATAGGGGTTTTTTTTTTTTGGTCCTTTGGTCTCATTCTGGGGGTTCACAGCCACCATCAGGGCAAAGCAGAGCTCTCAAGGTGGGGGTGGGCAACAACACTTGCCTTCTGGATCTCGTTCTCTGTGGCGTCGGGGAACTTCTCTGCCAGAGCTGTCTTCAGGACCTTGGCCATGTATCGCATCCCGTACCTGTGGCCAAGCAATAGGTGCACTATGGCCCTGCCCCCGCCCCAGCGCGAGGGCCTGAGCTGACCCTCCCTTCCCGCAGCCAGCTCCCGCTGCTTCCTCCAGACATCTCTGGGCCTGGTCCCTCCCTCATGCCCTTGTGTCAGCACCCAGGACCAGGGCCCAGCCAGCTCTCACGGAACCTCCAGCCTGTCCCCAGAGCCTCTTCTCTGGCCCCCTTTAGTCTCCCCTGGGGACACCCCAGATCCCAGTGTCCATCCTGCCTTCCCCACAGAAGTACCTTGAGCCTGTATGTTAGGTGTCTGACACCTGAAGCCAGAACCCCATCCCAGGACAGCCCGGGAGGCTCTGTTATTACAGACCATCTCTGAGGGCCTGGTCTGGGTTAGAGGCAGGCCTGGGAGGACAATGAACTGGAGTAGAAGCATCTGGTCCTGAGTCCGCCACTAACCAGAGATGTCAGCTCAGGCTATTGCGCTCCCCTTACAAGTTTGTTCCCTGGTCTGGAAAATGGGACTGTTCATTCTTGCCCTCTCTATCTCCTAGGGCTTTTGTGAGGATCAAGTAAAATTATTTTTGTGAAAGTAATGGTAGAGTGCAATTCAAACGGCTTCCCTGGTGGCTCAGAGAGTAAAGAATCTGCCTGCAAGGTGGGAGACCTGGGTTCAATCCCTGGGACCTTATCATTATTATTATTCCTATTTATGGATGTGCCACCTACAAATCTAATTAAATACTTTAAAAAGCTATTGCCTCCTCCTGGGGTACCAGGGAGAGAAGTTCACAGCTCACTGTGTGCTTTCGTTTATCAGTCCTAGGACAATCTTTTCTGGATCCTAACTGTAAATCCTTAATCCAGTCTTCCAGGTCTGGGGAGCAGGGACGTGAGCTCTGTGGGCTCCCCTCTCCCGCATCCCCACCTTGCCCCGGGCACCACTGAGCACCAGGAAGGCTGGCTGGCTGAGTGAAGATCTAGAGGAGACCCACCTTGTCAACATTTTCAGTTCTTTGCTTTTTAGAAAATAATTATTGACTAAATTTCAGGAAAGGAAAGGACTTTTATAAAGTGCTTTACTGGTGTGAAGTTTTCTTATTTTTGACTTTATAGACTAAAGAATTTTACATTTTCCACCACTTACATTCGGACAATCACATGTCCCCGTAATCACTTGAGGTGCCTTTCTCTAGCCCAGGGAGGTCTTGACTGCCCGCTAGATCCGTGTGTGCTATAATCCAGCGCAAGTCTCTAGCAGGAGCTTCACGCCTTCTCCACCCATCTCCTGGAAGCCCCCGAGCACCCCAGCCCAGTTTCCCTTCCTGCCTGCCACCCTTCAGGACTGCTCTGCTCTCCCCCTCATGCCCGAGCTCTCCAGAGATCCACGCCTAGGCTGTTGCACATACGGAATTTGGTCCACAGATGAGATGATGGCTGCAAGAAACTTATCAGTCACAGCGAGGAGGTTACGGAGGGAGATGTCCAGTCGTCTTTGGACCTCAGGGTGGCTCAAGGCCTGCTCTGGGGTGACATCATAGGGGAGGTGGCTGTGGGCAGAGAGAGACAAGCTATCAGCCAGAAACCCCTCCCAAGGCCTCCCCTCCCTGAGGCTCCACCCCTTAAATTCATCTCACAAGAAGATCTCATACATACACACTGAGTGCAGCCCAGGGTTTGGGCCAGAATAAGAGAAAGGACTCAGAGAGGACTAGTGACGTGGGTGGAAGGAGAGATGGAGCACCTGTGGGGAGGTGGAAGAGTGTAGGAGGAAATGGAGGGTCAGGGGTCTGTGGAAAGATCCCAAGGGGAACCAGATGAGCCCAGGGCTCCCTGCAAGTCTCTGGTAGTTATGGGGATGCTGAAGGCTGGGCCAGGGCCTTGCAGTGCCCCTGCCTGGATGCCTGGGCGTCATCCAGAGAAGCCACTAGCACTGCCTACTCTCCTCTGTGGCTCCATCTCCCTAGTACCTATGCACCTCAGTTAATGGCCATCTGGAAGACTGATTTATTTCTTCCGCTACCTCATTTGCCTATTCATCTATAAATCTGAATATTCAGCTATATGCCTAGCAATAAGGAGTCCTATCCCAACTCCCAGTATATCTGACAAATCCTTTGCAAGCACTGACACAGCAATTATACACATTTGCATATTCATCTGGGCTCACTCTATGTCAAGCGCACCAGGTCCAGTGTCATTTACATCAGTTCCATGTTAATTACCAGAGGAGGTCTAAAAGGCTACCTTATTTCATCCTATAGGGCTGGTGTCATATTTACATAATCAGCAAGCTCATTTATATGCCACCTTCAAAGCACACTCAAGCTTCCCCGGTGAGGCCCAAGACCAAGCTGATCAAAGAGACCTCTTCCTCTGCCCATCTGCTCACCTGCGCTGCCCTGTCTGGGCTTCAGTCTGGTTGACCCAGCTCTTGTAGAGGTGGACAGGGTCTGTGTGGATGCTGAGCATCTTGTCCTCCAGCACGTCCTGGATCACCTTCCCCAGGATCTCCCGCAGGGCACTCTGCCCCCGCCCATTCCGATAGAATCTCACCACCAGCCTCACCACAGTCGGGTTGCCAGTCACCATATCCTGGGGCTGCTCTACCTTTGACCTGTGGATTAAGAGGTCATTGAAGCTGGTCTTCTGCCTTGGCATAGAAGAGCTGCTTTTGCTTTTGAGATCTTCTTTAAAGCCTGTGTTGGCATCCCTCTTCTTAAGGACAGTCCTGTTACGTCTGTCTCAGCTGTGATGTTAACACGTCAGCACATGTCCTCCCCCAGGCTGTCCCAAGAGATGCCTTGCCTCCCTGGGAGGCAGAGGAAAGAGGTCTTCTGAGTCCATTTCTACCTTCCAACCTCAATAAACTGTCACCTTGTGAAGGAGCCAACAGTGGCATCTCTTAACCCCTTCTCTTCCCGTTCTTTTTGCTTTTGGAAAACCTACTTGATTTCCTCCTGGAGTGCTGCCTTGAACAGCTGGAGCAGGAGATAGGCCTCTCGGCTGTTGGAGGCATAGTTGTACAGACTGAAAATCACTGACTCCATGAATTTGGTGGTTTTGTTCTGAGGCATCTGAAAGATCAGCTTGGCCAGGTAGGTGGGTTGAGTCTGAAAGCAATGGGGAGATAGGAACGGCTGATAATGTACCTCAAGGACTAGTGATCAGATAAAGAAAGGCTTTGCAGACTGGAACTAGGAATAGGGAGCACTGCTACACTTTCTCAAGGGTCCTAGGAACATTCCAGACAAATGAAAGGAGGCAGTCTCTTTCCCTGAGTACAGGATGTTAGGATGGCAGGAAAGGACTCCTGATAAGCAGGTGAGGGCTTAGACATGAAGGCCTCAGGTCCTAGGCCCTCAGGAAAGAATAGAGATGTCTCCTCCCAAAGCCCTCTGCTCACCTGGAGCAGGTAGAAGAGGTGTTGGTAAGCTTCTAGCTTCTGCCGTTTCTCTTTGCTCAGCGACTTTAATCCCTTCTGCTTATCCAGAACCATCATATCCGACAGCTGTTCCTTATTCTTCTTGGTCAGCTTCTTGCAGTGGGAGACCACTTCCTGCCGGGGTGGGGGAGCAGGTGATACAACCCTTCCAGGCCAGCACAGAGCACAGAACATATGGTCTAGAGTCACTGCTTTGAAGAGCCTGGGCTTTCTGTTGTGCAAGGTATTGAAGGCATGAGCCAGGGGAGACAAATGGTTCTAGGATGAGGAAGGGCCTCCTGCTATCCTGAGACTCCACCTGGCACCTCTGTGCTCACCAGGTGAGTCTCCAAAGAGAGCTGGCTTGCGGGACTGAGGCGCCAGGCGTATTCATTTCTGCTCTGACTTCTCATTAGCCTGTTGTAGAGTTGCGGTGGAGAGACTGCTGCATCACTTCCACCTCATCACAGCATATATGTATGGTAACTGACAGGTTAAGAACTCTCATATCTATTTTCACATCTGCCCTGGTGAGCACTCTCATTATTCCCACTTTACTAATGAGGAAACAGACCAAGAGGTTAAGCAACCAGTCTCCAGTCCCATCACTAGGAGTCAGCAGAGCCGGGCATTACAATTTTATGCCCAGTGCTCTTTTCATTATATCATGTGCCCCCAACAAATGACTAGAATGGCAGAGGACCGCTGGAACAAGGATCTGAGCCAGATGATAAAATCGAGACATTCAGAAAACATCTGCTTAGCAACCAGAGAATGGCCAGCATCACCTCTCCAGAGGCTGCTAGCTAGATTTCGGGTGGAGCCCTCACCTGCAGGGTGATTCGATTCTTCACGAGCAAGCCAATCTTAATATCCATGAGATTGAGGTCCTGTTCCAGCTGCTGATTAGACCGGATCTTCCTGACCACCTCCTCCTGGAGCTTCAGCAGCTCTGCCTCAGCCAAGAAGTCCTCCTGGCTTTGATTCAAGAGGTGGACAAATCTGCGTACCACGCTGAGTGGGGGATGGGGTGTGTGGACTGGCAGGAAGAGAAGTGCCAGGATTAGACATGTCCTTACCAGACACTTCCTGGCCGCCCTCTTCCCCAGCAACCCCACTCTCAGTGTCCACGCTGCTTGAAGCTAGCAGGTACCCAACTCCAGTTCTTTTCCAACAGTTCTGCCTACAGCTGGAGGGCAATGGGCAGCCTTCCAGCCAGTCCTGTCTCTGAACTCCTTGTCTTATAACCAGGGATGACACAAAAGCTGCTTTCCTCTGCCTGAGTTCCCCCAGCAACCTGGGCCTATCTCAGTGTCATCCCACCCTAAAGTCAGAGCCCTAGCAGCCTCTGATGATTCCCTGCTGCTGCTACTGCTAAGTCACTTCAGTCGTGTCCAACTCTGTGCGACCCCAGAGACGGCAGCCCACCAGGCTCCCCCGTCCCTGGGATTCTCCAGGCAAGAACACTGGAGTGGGTTGCCATTTCCTTCTCCAGTGCATGAAAGTGAAAAATGAAAGTGCAGTCGCTCGGTCATGTCTGACTCTTCACACCCCCATGGACTGCAGCCCACCAGGCTCCTCCATCCTTGAGATTCTCCAGGCAAGAGTACTGGAGTGGGCTGCTATTGCCTTCTCCACTGATGATCCCCTAGGGCCCCCCTATTCTGATTCATTTCCCCCTCGTGCCAGGTCAACTTACTCATCCTTCATCCTGAGTTTACTTCCACGTATCAGCCTCCACGCGGCCCTGCCTGACCCTCATACAACAATGGGTTTTATAATATAGGGAGATCAGAGCTAGATGGATTCTCCTTGAATCTCTTTTAGAATGAGCATTTGAGCAAAGAAGAGTCTTAGGGCTGAGCTACAGGGAATAACAAGAAATATCCTGAATATTTATTGGAAGGACTGATGCTGAAGCTGAAATTCCAATACTTTGGCCCCCTGATGAAAAGAACTCACTCACTGGAAACGATCCTGATGCTGGGAAAGACTGAGGCAGGAGGAGAAGGGGACGACAGAGGATGAGATAGTTGGATGGCATAACCAACTCAATGGACATGAGTTTGAGTAAACTCTGGGAGTTGGTAATGGACTGGGAGGCCTGGCATGCTGCAATCCATGGGAGTCACAAAAAGTTGGACATGACTGAGCGACTGAACTGAACTGACTGAGCTGAAGACATATAATTTTCACTATGGGACAGAAACTGCTCTAAGTGCTTTACATACTTTATAGACTGTAACTTACTGATGAGATCACTAAGGCACAGGGAGAGCAGCTTGCTCTAGGCTACACAGCTAGTAAGAAATAAAAGGGTCAGATCTGGAAGATGAACAAAACTAGGCCTGGTCCTTAAAGGCTATTCAGTAAAGGAAGCAGACAATTAAACAACTCACTGCAGTGTGGTTTAGTGCTCTGAGAGAGGCAAGCATGGGGACCTTTGGGAAAGGAAAAGCGTGCCACCAAAGGCCATGTCTGGAGCATGGAGTGGAGGGTGCAGGTGGTGAGGGACAGGGCGGGGGTCAGTGAGGCCAGAGGTACAGGAGAGGCTGGGTCAGAGAGTTTTGGAAGCTGCCCTTAGGAGGCTGGACTTTATCCCCAGGGCAGTGAGGCATCCTGACATGTTTTAAGAAGGAGAGTGATAAGATCACAAGGTTTAATAAACTAATTTGGCTTCTGCATGGAGGACAGATCTTTGAGGAGTGAAGAGTGGTGAAAGCAAGTGATGGCATCTTGGATTCAACGAGATACAGCACTTAACTCATTTGATCCTCACAACAACTCGACCTGATCCTTATCTCCATTTTATAAGTGAGAAAGTGGAGGCAATAAAGAAGTTCAGTAACTTGCCTAGGGCCACATGGCTAGTAAGTGGCAGCTCCCTTCGTGGAGTGGGACAAATGAAGTTGGGAGACAGACCAGGGAAAAAACAAGTTCTTCCAGAAAAACTATAAACTAAAGAAGAAAAAGAAGATAAAGGATGCCTCAGGGCACTGGTGTTACTGTAACAGCAAGAGAGAAAACAGAAATGGCCAAGCTGGGGAGAGGTAAGGAGGGAAAAGCAGCTAGTTGTCCAGAAGCAAATGGGCTGAGTTTCTGTGGTCAGAGAGGGGCAGGGGCACCCCTGTCATAGGACAGGGTGGGAAGAGGGACTGAGGAGGTGAAGGAGACGATTCCTGGACAGTGTCCTCAACCTTGAAGCCCAGAAGCGTAGTCTCAGGCCTGGAAAGGAAAGGGGCCTACCTCTTCAGGAAACCCAGGGCTGGAGGCCAACCTGGAGATAGACCACTAGTTCACTTCACCAAAAGGAGGCAGACTTCCAAGGCTGGGTTTCTGGGCTTTAACACAGGAATCAAGAGGGCCCTGAAGGATCTCTGTAAGACTTTAGGGGGATGTTCAACTATTGGGAACCATGGGGCAGGAAGATGGAACCCCCTCAAGTTCCCCAGGACTGCAGAAAGGACCCCAGGTCTGCCTTCCTGTGGGTTGGGCCACTAACAGGGGAAGAGTCATGGGTCAGGGAAGAGGGCAAAGAGGGGGAAGGCTGCAACTGTAGGGAAAAGAAGAGGGCAAAGAGGGGGAAGGCTGCAACTGTAGGGAAAAGAAGAGGGCAAAGAGGGGGAAGGCTGCAACTGTAGGGAAAAGAGCCTTTCCTTCCCCTTTTCATTCCCTTTCCCCTTCTCTCTTTCTCTCTCTCTCTTTTTTTTTTTTTTTTTTGCTTTTTTGACTTGTGTCATAGTAAGAGGAAGAAAGTCAAAGCCTGGTATAGACAGTAGCTGGTTTGAGGGACTTTTCTTGTGATGAGGTTATCTGCTGCTGTGGTGGAGCGGGGGTGGGGTGGGGTGGGGTGGGGGCCTTTTGTCACTAGCCCTGTTCCACATTCCTGCATAGACAACTAGTACCTTCCCCTAACCTGCTGTGTGGCTCCAGGAGGGATACCTAGACCTGCCTGACTCTCAGGGGACTCCTATCACTCCCACCAAACTGGGGGATTGGCAAAGGCAGGAGCATACCTCCTCACTCCTCAGCCCACTTTGGGTCCTACAGTGCATGCTCAGGGTTGTAGGCGTTAGCTGTTGGTGAGAGAAAGGCTCAGGAAGGTCAGAACACTTCTCCAAGGCCCCAGTTTATGGGGTGGTATGGCTTTCTGCCTTGTTCACTGTTGAAAGCCAGGAAGCTCACAAGGACAGTCACTTGCATAGACAGAGGAGGGAAACCAGGCATTTTACCTAACATCCTGTAGTCATCCCGGGCTTTCCTGGCTCGGAAAAACGCCTGGATCTTCACAATGGAGTTAACCTGTCATGAATGCAGATGGAAAAAGGACTGTTGGTGGCCCTTGCCCTGGTCTCATGGATAAAGGTGGGGTATGGGGACAAGGGGAGCAGAATGAGACTCACATTCTTCTGGAAGTAGCCCAGACGCTTCCGGTATTGCCTCCGAGCTGCCCACATCCGGGCCCAAGCCTGGATCTAGGGGCAGAGACAGACTGACTCAGAGCTCCAGGCTCAGGGCCCTCCCTTAGACCCAAGCCAATTCAGCTTTCTCCAGAGGTCATGGGAGGTGAGAAGACTACAAATGGTTTTCAGAGGGTACTTTAAGAGAGCCAGGAACCCACCCAAATCATTCGAGCTACCTTGATTACAGCATCCGTGTTCGCTTTTAAATACTGCAACCGTTCCAGGTAAATCTTCCGGTGTCTGTAACCACGCCAATGAGCCTGCCGATCAGAAGGGGGAAAATGATGACTCCAGCTGGTCCCGACTGCCCTGAAAAGCTTGTGGGAAAAGCCTAGTTCTGGACTCTCCAGAAAAGGGTGGTGGGGAGGCAGGAAAGGAGAATGGAGAGGCAAATTTGGCTCTGTCCTCAAAGAACTGCCAACTTCATGGGGAAGACTAAACACGTGCATGTAGCCACTCAAGCCCTCTGCCACACTCCCTGGACCCAGCAAACACATACTCCCACACACAAACTCTGACGCATGCACCATGCAATCAAACAGACATTCATAACCAACACCTCCTCACAGAAACAAGTGTTAAGACACAGGCTTAAAAGATATTAGTAAAGCATACACTTACTGACTTCACCACAGCACGTTCCATACCCCCTACATATTCATCCACCCATAAAACCACTACCCACAGGACTTCCCTAGTGGTCCAGTAGTTAAGAATTTGCTTTGCAACGCAGGGAATGTGGGTTTGATCCCTGGTCAGGCAACTAACATCTCACATGCAACGAAGCCTTCGTGCTACAACCAGACAGTCTGTAATCCGCAATGAAAGACCTTGCATGACACGTGAAGATCCTGTGTGTTGCAATTAAGATCCAATGTAGCCAAATAGATACATATCAAAAAAAAAAAAAAAAACCTACCCACACACCATCACGCAATCCAAAGTCTGGAGACGTGCATGGTGCAATGGCTGGAAAGTGTGTGCAGGCACAGAGCTGTGTGCCCACCATCTCTGCCAACGGCCATCTGGGCCTCAGGTCATTCATGTTCTCATAACTCACACTTCTCTTTACAACTCTACCACTTAGCTGTGAACCTCAGCTCTAAGCAAATCTTCTCTCCAAGGTCCCCAGTAATTCAGCTCAGGCTGATGGCCTTTCCATGCTGACTAGTCTGCTGCAAAGGCTTCTAAATGACCCTCTCCTCAATAATCACACCCGCTTTGGTCTCTAAGACACAAATCTCATGACTCCCTTCTGTTTTGGTGTCCTTCCTGTGGGCCTTTCCCCTTTCACCCCAAGCTTGTGTGAATTTTCCTAAAACACTACTCGGACCATGCTTCTCATAGCCCCAGTTTCCAGGAAATCTCAGCCATCTGACCCCACACTCCTATCTGACTGTCTACTGGTCCCTACTTCCTTAAGAAGTCTAGCCACCTCAGACATTTCACTTTCTTTCAAACATGCTTTATGATCTGCTGCCCCAAACCTTTGTCTACCTATGCCCTTACCCCGGTGCTATCTCTACCTACCGAAATCTGTTTTTAGGGCACTAATCATTAAACTTCTCCTGGGCACTCAGACCCTGGAGGACACTCTGCTGCTGCTGATGTCACGGTTTAGTGTGTTGAGCGCATTGACTTTCAGGGACTTCCCTGGTGGCCCAGCGGTTAATACTCTGTGCTTCCAGGGCAGGGGGTACGTGTTCAACCCCTGGTCGAGGAATAAAGATCCCAGATGCCACGCGGCACAGCCAGAACATTTTTAAAAAGAGCAGCCCCTTTCAGCCAACTGCTCTCCCAGCCTTTCCTAAAGCCAACTCTCCTGGGCAGGCTTTCCCCCTAAGACTTACACCGTCCTTCTCTTGGGAAAGGATATAAAACAGGCAGCTTGGTCACATGGTACCAGCTCTCTATTTTGGAGCCTAGAGGCCAGAGAGCTCCAAGTCTATGTCCTTTCTCAGCACTCCTTCCCCTCCCACTCCAGGTACCGCCTGACATACTGTTAGTTGTTATAGGGAAAGGTGGAGGGGTCTCCTCTCTGCTCTTACCACCCACCCATCCCCACATGGCTTCTCTTTCAAGAGAGAAGACCTCTCAGTCTGGATTGGTGAGAATTCAGGACCCCGACTGGAGTCCCTTCCAGGGTTAGAGCTCTCAGGAGACCCAAGCTGCTTCGTTTCTAACTCTCACTCTCCCTAGCTAGAGGGCAGGTGGCCTGGGGTTCTAGCCCCCTCTCCCTTCTCTGCCTCCNATTGGTGAGAATTCAGGACCCCGACTGGAGTCCCTTCCAGGGTTAGAGCTCTCAGGAGACCCAAGCTGCTTCGTTTCTAACTCTCACTCTCCCTAGTTAGAGGGCAGGTGGCCTGGGGTTCCAGCCCCCTCTCCCTTCTCTGCCTTCCAGACCCAGGCCAGAGTCAGCACAGCTCTAGGATGGGTGGCAAACTCACCTTCTGACTCTGCCCCCTCTCCCACTCTTGGTGTGGCTTCTCTGCTCCTTAGTTGGTGTGAAATCCCAGGCTGCATTCAGGAGGACTGATTCAGACACTAAATGCTGATGGCTAAGGTTCTGAGTTCTGAGATCAGTGTCCCCAAATTTAACAACTCATAACGGCTTTCACCAAGAGCATGTCCCCGCACCAAGTGCTACATGTAATTTTCCTGCTTTACCCTCACAACCAGCACGAGGCAAGGAATCATCATGAATAAGGAAACCGAGGTCTGGAGAGGGCTCAGTAAGGTGCCCAGAAGTAACAGGACCAGAATGCAAACTGCAGCCTCAGGGTCTAAAGCCTGCACTCTCAGTGACCACGTATCCCACAGCCCCATCGAGGGCATTTGCCCGTCTCCGTGCCTCTGGCTCCCTCAGGGTTCTCTGCTATTATTTTTGTGTCCCGACTCCCACAACATCTAACACCCACTGTATTCCAGTTCCTGCAATGGAAGAGACGTGAGCACACATCTGTGTCTCACACACCATCTCTCACCCTTGCTCAATGCTAAGCGGTATCCTTTGCAGATACTGGGAATTTGGAAGTGTTCATTAAATAAAGTCTGTTTACACTCCCCACCTTGCCATGAGACCCTCCAGAACACGGCTGCCTGAGGAGGCCTCTGTTTGCTCAGCTCCTACTGTTCCTGGCTTGGAAAGTGCCTCAGCCCAAGGCCTCGTGCCTGAGTGACTTATGGGTCGGTCTCAGAGGCCACGCTGAACCACCCAAAGGTTGGAAGAATAAAAATGGAAAGGGCTGGCTGGAGAGAAAGGTAGAAGTTCTTTCTCTAAGGGATTCCATCCCTTTTCTTTAACAATCACCACTACCGCCTCTTCACTACTCCTTCCTAGTCCTCCTGGTGTCTAAACCCTGATGTTGCGCTAAACCTTGTTCCACTCTCTCTGTGGGGAAGCTAAAAAGCAGCTCTCATACCCTCTGGATGGTGATGATGATAACAACAGTAACTAGCATTTGCCCATGTTCTTGCCTATCTGCCAGGTACTGTTTAACGTACTTTAGATATCACCTCGTAACACCGTAGAGGAGGGGTGCTAGTTTTCAGATGAGGAAACTGGGAGAGAGTAAGTAATTAGTTAACATGGTGGAGAGGGGATTCAAACCCAAGTAGTCTGGCGCTCCAGCATCCATGCCCTTACTACTACTGCACAGAGGCCAAAAGACCACCCCAACTCCACTCAGCAAAGAGGAAGCAGGAGGAGCCTCTGAACCTCAGGGAAGTCCAGCTCTGCCACCTCAGAAGGCCAGAGTCTGCTACCTGGATCTTGACGACTGCTGGAAGCCAGGTCCTCAGAAAGTGGGAACGTTCAGCAAACTTCTGCCGGACCAGGAAGCCACGGAGGCGGGCCTGGAGCCGGATGATGAAGCCCACGTTGGCCTTCCAGAGCTGCTGGCGGTCACGGGCAGTGGTGACCTTGGTGACAGCTGACTGCAGAAGTAGAAGAGAGGGCCTGTGGTGTCCTGGTGGGTGGGAGCCTCTCCCACAGGAAACCTCCCATCCACGAGCCCTCTCTCCCACAGGGGCTCCACCAACCTGGATCTCCTCCCGAGTTAGGTGGGAGGTGTTGAGGCGGCAGCCGGGGGGTTGCTCCCAGGTCCCCTGGAAGGTCTGCAGGTGAAAGTAGTAGGCAGTACCATCCTTCATGTCATGTTGAACCCAGAGTGCTGTATCTCCTAGGCAGAGCCAAATAAGCAAAGAAGGCTCAGAGGAGGTGAGAGGTAGCTGGGGCTGGCCAAGAAGGGGGAGAGGCAAGGTGAGGCCACTACCTGGGCGCTGCTTCTTTGCCATGGCATCTTCCAGGAGCCGCTGGTAGCCATCGGCACAGTCGGGAACCACTCCTCGGAGGCCCACGGAAGGGTTCCTTAACACCCGTTCTGTCTGGGCTGCTTTGCCCTCCTTGATGGCTTGATTGATGGCAGCCACACCAAGAGCCACTAACAGGGGCATCGAGAGGAAGTGGTCAATTTTTCCCTGAGCCCCTTCCACAGGCTCTGTCCTGTCTATTGTGAAGGAATCTAGAGAAGGAGGACGCAAAATCACACTGTGTGATGGAAGGGACAAGGACACCCCAGGATGGACAGATGAAAAGAAGCAGCGTGCCGCTGTGCTTAAAGGGAAACGGAGCAATCCAGGAAGGCTTCCTGGAAGAAAGCAGTGTAGGGCTGGGCTGTTGTTTACTCACTAAGTCGTGTCTGACTCTTTGGCAACCCCATAGACTGTAGCCTATCACGCTCCTCTGTCTATGGAATTTCCAAGGTAAGAATACTAGAGTGGGTTGCCATTTCCTCCTCCAGGGGATTTTCCTGACCCAGGGATCAAACCTGTGTCCCCTGTATTGACAGGCGGATTCTTTACCACTGAGCCACCAGGGAAGGCAGGGCTGGACTAGGGCTTGGTAAAAGGAAGGCTTATACAGAATTTCTGGGGACATGGTCGGAGACACCACAGGACAGTTTCATAGGAGGATAATAAAGTCCAAGAAGTGGGGGATTTGATGTAGCCCTTGCCTTCCAGTCACTAAGAGACATACCGATGGATTCCAGACACTGAGAACTAGCATCATCAGCATCCCACACAAGAATGCCAGTGTCTGTGCTGACTTGGCCTTTACTTTCCCTCAAAGCCAATCCCTCTTTGCCAACTTCAAGACTAAACATTCTCTAACCAGAGCTAATTGTTGAAACCCAAACTCAAGCTACCAGTGGAAAATGGGATGGATTTTTGGCCTGCACCTGTTTCACACACTCACACTGCAGGAGGAAAGTGCACACAGGAAGGCACAGAGGAGGCAGTGGGTGGACCAGGGGCTCTCGACTCCAGAGGATTTCCTGCCCAGCTGACTGCTAGGAAATCCACCCTATGGTCAAAGCAGCAGCCCTCCTGTTTTCTTTCTGGCCTGCCTTCCCAAATCAGGTGAACTGGAGGAGGTGACTGGGGAGGCTACCTGACTGTCTGGGCTCCCACTGAGCCCATATCTCCTCGCCTCCCCCAAACCCTCTCCCCTCCAGTACTGCCCCCCACCTCCACCCCGGCCCGTTTACTTCTCTGAGCTGCATCTGTATCCTGGTTGGCTCTAACCACTTCCTGGCAAATCTCTTCCAGCCATAGCACAGCTTCAGGATCCCCTGTCACCTGATAAATTGAGAACAATGGGATATGAGAGCTCAGGCTGGTCTCCCCAGGTTCCCAAGCCCAGGTGCCCAGGGGAGCCAACCTGCAGGCTGACTCGGGGAGCCACAGGGATAAGCAGTCTCTGTGCCCCTCTGCCTACCCTGCATGGGCACAGCCTTGTGGCTCCTTTGGATTGCTGCCAAGCTCACAGGTTCTTTCCACCCTGCTTTCAGGCCATGCGTCAACTCGGCTGGGCTGTAGCACTCCAGAACCCTCTGAAACCTTCAGCATCCACCACGCTCTCAATAGTTCCCTTTCCTGCCCTTGTGCCTTAGCCATGTCCAGGGAGAGCCCACATCGGAGGGTGATGGGCTCTCCCCACTCCTCCTCCCTGTTCCCTTATGCCTCAATGCACAGCTTCTCAGGCCAATGCTGACCCTGACCTCCACCTTCCCCTTCCTCCCCAGGCTCCTCTGCACACAGGTCAAGGGAGCCTGTGCCCATCTCACTGTCAGGCTTATTCCCTCCCTAGATTCATCCAACCCCAACCCCAGACTCTACTCCCTCCCCACTCTCCTCATTCATGGATGAACTTTCTGAGCTAACATTTTATTGAGCACTGGTGTTCCAGGCAGTGTTCTAAAGCACTTATGAACCAACATTTGTAAAGCACATAAGACAATATTTGGCACAGGGTGAGGGTTTGATCATTAGCTGGTGTCCCTGTCATATTATTTCACTGAAACCCTATATCTCTGAGGTAAGTTTATTATTGTCACAAGCTTGTAGGTGAGGAAACTGAGGCCCAGAGAGGGTAACATGTGCAGGGTCAGATGCCAGGATCCAAACTCAGCCAGTCTGGCTCAGGACTAGCAGCCCTCAGCCACTCTCTACGCTGCCACCTACTCCGGCCATTACAGGCTCAAAACCCTGCCACATTCGTCAGCTCACCTGGTTTTTCATCCCCATTCCAGTAGGGAGGTAGGAACAGGGCATGTAGTGTTTTACAGATGTATAAGGAGAGCTCAGGGACGTTAGGGATTTGCTGTAAGTCACATGGTCACTGAGTGTCAGAGCAGGGAATGCAGCCTGGTTCTCAGCCCCCCAGATCTGTGCTCTTCTCACACACAACGTGCCCACAGGTCACTCTGTGCTGTCAACTGGAGCTCTGTCCTTCTTCCCCAAGGGCAGATCAGAACCCCCCTGCCTCCCACCCCCAGAAGGGACCATGTCCATCAGACTGGCTTTCCAGGGTGCATACTGGGCACAGCTCTACGCACAGGAGATATTCTTCCTGTGCTGGTGACCAACGCAGCCAGCCCAAACCTCACCTGGGCCTTCCGCCTTTTGGCCGCCACGAGGAGGAGATGGTACCGAGGGGCGACGGGAAGGCTGATATCATCCAGGTTGGCAGCAGGAAGCAGAAGGGAGGAGAGGGTCTTCTCGGGGTTGTCCTGGTCCAGAGCCTCGTTGATGAGGCTGACCGCAAGGACCTCTGGGAAAGGGAGATTGAGGTGGGCGGAGGGCACAGGCTTATGGCTAAAGGATGGGGCTGTCCGAGTTGGGCCGTCATCCCCCTGTCCTGGACTCCACTCACGATCAGTTTCTTCCTGGACCTGGGCGTTGACCTGGCTCACTGCAGCCTGTAGGTCATTCCAGCTCAGGAAGGCCCCATCCACTCCACGTATCTGTCGCAGCTTCACCAGAGCATCAAAGTACCTGGCAGCCAGGTGAGTGAGGATGAGGGGACAGCGTGCGCATCACCAGCCAGAGGCCGGGGGAAACTTCTGGACCTTCCGCGCTTGACCTCCAGGACATCACATTCTCCTGGTTCTCATCTCACCTCACAGGCGGTCCTTTCTGAGTCTCCTCTGCTAGTTTCTCCTTCACCTCTAAGCACAGAGCATCCCCAGTCTCAGTCTTCAAGCCTTTCTCTCTCCATGCTCACATTCTAAGTGATCGCACCTAATCTCATGGCCTGAGGCACCATATGCTAATGACTCCCCAGAGTGCACCTACAACCCGTTCATAAATGCCAGCTGTCTGCTCAGCATCTCCACATGAATGTCTGACACTCACCTCCAGCTGAGTTCACATCTGAACTCCTGATTCCCCCCACTTGCTCTGCACCTTCCACAGTCGTCTCCATCTTGGTAAATATTCACTCCAACTTCTCAGGCCAAAAATCTTGAAGTCACACCTGACTCTCTCACATTCCATATCCACCACATAACCAAATCCTGTCAGTTCAGCTTTCAGAATATATCCAAAACATGGCTCCTTTTCACCACGTCCACTGCCATGGCCCTAGGCCAAGCCTCCATCGTCTCTTGCCTGGATTACTCCAATAGACATTTAACAGGTCTCCTTGCTTTTCCCTTCTAGCCTATAGTCGAGATTCCTGGCATAGCAGCCAGAGTGGTACTGTTAACAGTAGATCGCATCACCTCCCTCCTCACTCAGATCCCTCCCATGGCTTCCTCCTCACCTGGAGTAAAAGCCAGAGGCCTACGTGGTCAGGTCTCTGAGACTTCACCTCCCATTACTCACCTCCCCTCCTTCCACCCCACCTCGTGGTCTCCCAGTGTTCTCTGAACACACCAAGAACGCTTCTTTTTCAGGGTCTGTGCTACAGATAGCTCATGGCAACCCTTATGCCATTTAGATCTCTCTCAAAATGACACTCTTACCAAAGAGGCCTTCTCTAACCATGCCATGTAGCAGACACAAAACACACATACCAGGGCCACATCCTTTATCCTCTCTGCCCTGTTTTATTTATCACCATGTATGCTGTGCTTAGTCGCTTAGTCGTCTGACTCTCTGCGACCCCGTGAACTACAGCCCGCCAGGCTCCTCTGTCCATGGGATTCTCCAGGCAAAAATACTGGAGCAGGTTGCCATGCCCTCCTCCAGGGGATCTTCCCAACCCAGGAACCACACCCAGGTCTCCCCAGTTACAGGAGGACTCTTTACCAACTGAGCCACCAGGGAAGCCCATTTATCACCATAGCTCGTCTAATCATTTAACGTATTTGTTTTTTGCCTCTCTTCCTCTGCTAGCACAAAGTCAGATGACAGCAGAATCTGTGTTTTGGTCGCGATTGTCCCCAGCACCTAGATTAGTATCTGGCACGTGAGTGGGTACTCAAACATTAGCAATGAAAGACTCAATAAATGGAGGGAAGGAGAATGACTGGGAACCCAACCACTCCCAGAAGAAACAGGTCAGAGAACTGCAAAAAGACCCAGAGAGCGGGCCTGGGCCCAGGAACAGGACATCGTGCCGAAGGCTAGCCTCTGAGCACAAGAACCCAGAGTCTTGGCTACACTCTCTCCATCACCCATCCCCTCCCTCCGTATGCAGCTACACCGTCTTACCGCTGAGCGTTCTCCCTGTCCACCTCGGCCAGGCCCGTGGCGGGGTTCACCAGGCTGCTCCAGAAGCCGCTAGCATCCTTGGCCTCCAGAGCCCGGTTGATCAGGACCACAGCTGAGAGCATCTCCACAGCCACAAAGAGCTCCTCCTGGGCCAGCTCCTGCAACACAGGGAGGGCTGAATCTCCACGGACTGGTGAAGGGCTGGGGGCCCAGCTGCCCTCTTGCCCCCAAGCCTCTCCCACATCCCAGAGTCTATATCTCAAAACCCTTACAGCCTAGTCCACTCACGAATAATTAAACTTAATAATGCTTACTATGTATTCAATGTATACATACTTTGTGCGCACTATCACTTAATTTTTCTAACAAGCCAAAAAGGGAAGTACCACTGATATTCCCATTTCACAGATGAGACCATAGTTAAGTAATATAAGGTAAACCTAACTGCCAGACACCAGAGCCCACACTCAACCAGTGAGTTCTACTGGTCCCTATCACACACTAAGAACTGCAGTCAGCCCTGGGCACACAGAGAGGAAGAAAAAGCAGGCCCCTCTGTGCTATACCACACACCGAAGGGCCCCTTTCCTGCCCAGTCTTCACCCTGTGCTCGGCCCTGTCTGGAGCACCCTTCCTGTCCTCTACAAACAGAATGCTGCAAATAATAATAATAATGGCTAAAACTTTTGTGCCAGGCTCATTTCTAAGCACAGATGTTAACTCATTTAATCCTTACAACAATCCTATGAGATAAACATATTATTGTTCCGATTTTATGCATGAATTGAGGGGCAGAGGAGGTAAGTAGTTGGCTCAAGTTCACATAGCTGGGAAGTAGCAAAGCTGAAATTTAACTCAGGCAGTCTGGCTCTACAGTCCGCATTGGTCACTATATTTTACTTCTTAGGACTTATTTTTTGCTTCCTTGTCATAGACTTCCTCACATTCACTGAGACCATCCCCTTCCCGGGTGCTGTGCCTGGACTCGAGGCTCTATAAATGCCTGCTGTAGGGAGGATTCTCTGTTGAGTCTCCTCTATTCCAAGAAGACTTCCCAGGTTTACCCCAAGCTCTGCCCCCTCCATTCTCCTACTGTGAACCTGTCTTCCACTCACATCATCTATACCTTCCTCCCTGTCTCTGCTTGGACCCTCGGACGTGTTCTAACTTCTCCAGCAGGCCGGGAAGGCCCTATCACTTCACTGTCAGAGAGGCTGTATGGACGAGGGGAGGCGGGATAGCAGAGTGGTAAACAGCATAGGCTTCAAGTCCACTCGGCTTTGCATGCACTCCCGGCACTGCCAGCTATAGCCACTCGGGGCAAATTACTTAACCTCAGCATCTGTTTCTTCATCTCTAAAATGGAAATAATACTTATCTTATAGGGTTCTGTTAGCATTAAATGAGTGTTTAAGGCAGGATTTGCTCAAACATATTTGCTATTGTAATATCCCCAGGATGGCAAGGATGGCACCCACCTCCCACCCCTCATCACTTGCCAGCATTTAACAGTGCTCTCCTGGATGCGCTGGACTGACTACTCTGATCCCTCCAGCTGCTTGGGAACCTGAGAGCTGGACCCTCACTTCTAGGGCTTACCCCCTGCTGCTGCTGCTGGAGCACTGCCAACTCCTGCTGGTACACAGCCGAGGCAAAGGGGTATACTGGAGGCAGCTGGGCTTCTGGGCACATCAGCTCCTTCACAGTGTCAGCTGCCACTCCCCTCTGGATAGCTTTGTTGATCCTCTGCACAGCCTGGAGCACTGCAGGGGAGGAGAGAGAGGCTGTGGAGACTGGGCACCCAGTGCCATTTCTACTCTCCTAGCTAAATAGGTTCTGCTGGTAATCTCTGAGTAGAAATGGCTCTGAACCTCTGCTAGGTTCCAAATGTATTTCTAAATGCTCAGGAGGAAAAGGGGCTGGGTCACTTTAAGAAGAGGTTCTGGAAGAAGCAATCTGTCAGGCCCAGAAATTGAGTAGCTCAGCGGGTAACAAGGAGTGGCTGTCACAGCCGAGGCGAGCTCCTAAGGTAGTGAGCGCAAGACTGACAGGAGGCTGTGGGGCGCAGCTAAGATGAGGTGGGTCAAGAGGCTCCAGAGACCAAATCTTGATGACGGTGCAGAGGAATGGGGAACTAGCTTCAAGGCAGAGCCATTTGGGCTGCAAAGGGGCCATGGTGCATCAATGTGGTTCTACTTTTCAAATGCTGGGGCTTATAAAATGCCAGGGAGGTGTGGGCATTGCCATCAAGGAGCACAAAATCTACTGGAAAAAAATAAGAATACAGAATTACCACACGGCATTGCTGTCATTGCTGTGAAAGGTACTTACTTCCCCACTAGTATCCTGGCAGTGTGGGGGAGGAGAGACTTCAGGGAGGAGAGGAGGAAGATTTCACAGAGGAGGAAGCTGTGAGGCAGGACATTTTCACCCGGTTTCCACCGGTGACAATGTGGGGGAACCGTAATCTAGAAGACAGAGGCCTGGCAGTGGGCAAGGCTGGGGCCATCAAGCAAGAACAAGTTGTCTGAATCGGCTAGGCTGGTGGGATGTGAAGAGACGGGTCGGAGAGATATTCGGAAGGTCTCACATACCAGGAGGAGGAAGAAAAGGGACTCAAGTCTTGGAGAAATATGGAAGAACCCATGAAGGTCCGAAGGTGCGCAAGAAAGATCAGATCAGATTTGCCAGATTACTCTAGCACGAGGAAAGAACTGAGCAATAAGGCAGGCCACTAGCCAAGAGTGACCTGGGGGCTCCACAGAGCCTTTAAAGATGAAAGGTGACCGAGCAAGTCCAGACAGGGGCAAGCATTCACGCCAGGTGTGCTGTCCACAGGCCTCTGCAGGACGCTTGGGGCTCTATTTTCCTTCACGCTCGCTCTCCAGGTTGATCCCCTGGGAAGGAGACAATCACTAACTCACATTCTTTTACTAAAGATTTATATCTGTATAGCATATTTTTAAGGGAAACTGAGCTGCATCACGAGTTTCTCTCTCATCTGGGCCATCACTATATTATGGAAGCCAAAGGAACCCAAGCAGGTTGAAACGGTCAAAATACAGGGCAAGTGCTTACAAGGAAACTGCCTGCCCCAGGAGTTCAGCCTGGTGCAGAACTGACTGTCATTATCTCCAAGGCCTTAATGAATTTAACTGTAGCATCCCTCTAGGGAGCCAAGAATAGGGCATACTAGGTGGCGGCCAGGAAATGGAGCAGCAGTCTGCACTGCTCTATACAGAAGCCAGCCAAGGAACTATACACTCTTCCAAGAACCAGGGATACAGCCAGGCCAGGTCTCAGTCTGGAGGTGACTTACTGGCTTGTTCCTGATCACCCTTTATGTTGGCAGCAGCCACACCAGCTTGGACCTCCTCCTTTTCCAGAAGCTCCACCAGGCCCAGCTCCTGGAAGAGGGAAGAGATGCAATAGAAGAGAGTCCTCCTAGGGCTGTGAATGTGCTTCAGGAGCAGCCAGCGAGCACCCCAGGTCCACCCAGTCACCTACCCTCAAGCCCACCTCCCCCCTCTAGGCAGACTAGCCTGGCCCGCACAGCCCTAGGAACTCATCTCTAACCTCTGGCTTTTTCTTACCCAGCAAACATTGGAAGTAACAACACAGGCAACACAAATATAGTGTCTGGGAGAAAGTCAACAGCATTGAAAATAAGATCGCTAACTTGAAGCCTCAATTCAGCAATGGCGGAGCATATCACTGCCTATTGGGCTGGCCCCCGGGGCCCCCTGGTCAGTATGAGAGATGCTCAGAGGGCAGAAGCTGATCAGTCTGGTCCATTAGACTTTGGGGTAATTTACCATTTAAATAGGCTTTACTGGTGGCTCAGATGGTAAAAAATCTGCCTGCAATGCAGGAGACCCGGGTTTGATTCCTAGGTGGGAAAAAATCCCTGGAGAAGGGAATGGCTACCCACTCCAGTATTCTTAACTGGGCAATCTCATGAATAGAGGAGCCTAGCTACAGTCCATGGGGCTATAAACAACTGGACACAACTGAGCGACTAACACACACACACAGCATGTAGTCAGCACGTACTAGGGACAAGGAATTGACAGTGGTGAGGCTCTCCACCATCCCATAGTCAGATAGAGAAGATAAGCATGTCATAGACAGAGCCTGACCTGTGCTTTCTGCTCTCTGTCTGAGCTCAGCTGTTCCAGGTACCAGTCCACAAAGTCTCTCCTCACTCCTTGCAGGGTCAGGACAGGGTCTTGAAGGGCCTCAAGCAAGGCTTCGGGGCTCTGTCTTTCCAGGGCATCATCAACAACTTCTAGGGCCCCATGGACTGAAAAGACCAAGACTCCATAATGGACAGTGTGAGAAAGCCAGCCCCTCATCATTCCTGGCTCAGCCCGCTTCTTTTCTGCCCAGGGTTACCCCCACCCCTGCCCCCTGGGCTCCTAGGGCCCAGCCTAAATTCTTTAGCTTGATCCTCATGGTCTTCCCAGCTCATCACTCCAGACCCTGAGGATACCCTTACCCAGACAGGCAGGTGCACACTCCATCCTGGGCCTTCAAGCAGCCTCTACTGCCCTGATCCCCATCCCCATCCATCTATCCTCCAAACTCTCTTCTTGAAGGGCCCCAGACCAACTGCCCCCAGCGCCAAGGGTTGAATGGCCTTCCCCTTTGCCTCTGTCCTCTCCATGGCTCTCCATTCAAACAGAAGCTTCCTTGACAGAGATTGCTTCTCCAGACATTGACAGATATAAAGAACACATATAGCCTTGACTTTGAAATAAAGATTGACCCAAGTGAGGCCATGGGCCTTCTGGGTTGAGGGAAACCAACCTCAAAACTCCCTGGGTGGGGGCTAATCCCTCAAACCTGTCCTGGTCTGTCTCTCTTACCATTGACATGGTTGATGTTGCCTTGGATTTCCGCTTGAGTTAGGTAGCAGTCATAGATGTCCTGGCTTTCTCCATCATTCTGCAAAAACTACATTGAGAGGAGAACCTGGGAAAACCAGTTCAATCTTTCTTACTCCTCCCTCCCTGTATAACTATTTGGTCTTCTGGGGGTCTTCTCAAAGCCAAAGATCAGTCTGGTTAAAAGGAATCTGGGGAAATTATGTGACCTAACCCTCCCGGTACTGATACAGTTAAGCTGAACTAACCTTGGGAATCTCCAGTCCAGTCTCATCCAGTTCTACATTCCAATCTCTCAGCCCTGCTCCAGAACCTTTTCCCGCATTGTCTCTTCTCAATTCTCATCATTCTCCTCAGTTCCTCTCCTATTTCTCTATAGTAACTGACAAGTTAGTTTCTCCAGGCAACTTTACTCAGAGACAAGACAGATAGGAGACCTGGTTTCACTAGAGACTTTCCAGGCCACCCAGCTTTTCGGCCCTTGCCAGCCAAGTCTCCTTACGCGGTTTCTGGCGTTGGCAGCCTTTTCCATCTTGGCCTGAGCCAGCAGCTCCTGGTAGATGGCTGCCAGAGGCTCTCGAAGATTCTCCAGCAGAGCACTGGGATTCTGCAAGGCCGCCAGGGTGTCTTTGACCACCCCTCGCTCCACTGCCTCATTGATGGCAAGAACCGCCGCATGGACTAGGAGGGGACATGAAAACAAGGTCAGGAGGCCAGAGCAAACCCCAGCCCAGCTACAGCATAATCAGCCGCAGACCACTCTGACATTGCCCTTTTTTCTATCCACAAGGCCAGGCAAGTCAGGTAGCCTAATGGCTCTGCCTATGATGAGAAGTAACCAAAGTTTATACGGGGGTGTAAGGCTCAGAGTCCTCCCATACCCTTGGAACGATGCCAACAGGTGAGCCTGATCTCTACCTGCAGCCTCATCCACTGAGAGTTCATTGGCCAGGATGCCCCCGATCTTGCTGAAGACAGGCAGCTGGAGGTCATACTTAGCCAGTTCAGAGGCCATGTTGCTGAGTTCCTCAGCTGCAATGATAGCACAGGTGCCCTCCATCAGGCCCCGAACCCCCAAGACCCCGCCCAGACTGTGGAGGTTGGGGGAGGAGCTGGGCTTACCTGTGAATTTCACTTTCCCATACAGGTCATGTATCTGAGGAGCCAATCCCAGCCGGAAGAGGAAGAGACTGGGAAAGAATGGAAGGCATTGGGGCCTATTCATTTTGACAGGCTGCCTAGAATAGGTTTGCAGGAGATACTATGGGAATGTAGAGATGAAGACCATTCAGCGCCTGCCCACAACTCATCCCCCATTTACAGGGAGATAGGCAATGTAAGTCAGCCCAAGGCAATGCTGGAGCAGATAAGTAAGATGCATATAGCATCTTACTATAGGAGGTCTGTGGGGACTGAGAAGGCTTTACAGAGAAGGACACACTGCAGCAGCAGGTCACTGGATGGACACGGAGGATGCAAAGGGCATAAGAGGCAGAGACCCACTGAGCTAAGGCACGGCCACCTGAAAGGACGCGGGAAATGAAGCCAGAAGGAGGTGATGTGGTGGACACAGGAACAGGTCAATCACTTTCTGTGATTTAGCCAACTGGTTGCTGATGGCTGGCTGTAAGTAGGACTAAACAGCCTTCTCTCTTCACACTGACTGTGACAGCATGTGACTCTCCTGATACATCCTAATCGGACTTCCTTGCACCCCAGTCACAAGCTGCCTGCCCTTTCCATTCACCCACAGAGGTCACATGTAAAGGTGCCCTCCAGCAAACACATAAATCTAAACAAAACTAGGTAGATAGAAAACATCACTCTGAGAAGTGCTCCCTGTGGTCTACCCTCCGTCCTTCCTGCGTCAGTGTTTGCTGCTGTTGACTGTTGGTTGCATCCACCCAAGGAACCCAGATGGCAAAGTCTTGGCCTCTCACCTGAGTGCGTGGATGCAGTAGACCACCCGTGGCATGTTCTTCTTGTCATAGATGTCTGTGGTCTCGGGGAAGAAGGTCTGGAGGGGAAACCACCCAATTACTGCCACTGGAGACTTCTAAGCAGCACCAGATATGGAAAGAGGGGCTGAGGAATAGGTCTCCCTATCTGACCTGGGGTGTGTGTTCCTTTGTTGCCTGGGGCGTCTGGGTCAATCTCCCCAGCTCTTTACAGCCGGCACTCATCCACATACTCAGCGTAGAAGAAAGGCACCAGGACACACTCCAGCTGAGGCCCAGCCACAGACACACAGCCAAACCAAACATGAGCCAAACATCAGACAAGACTATCACGTCTACAGGATGCAGGCCACACGCTCCAGGAGAAATAGGCGCCTCTATTCTTCCTACACACGCAGCCAGCCTCTATCCCTCACCTTGGACTCTCACCAGAAAGGTGGCATGCTGGGAGCTGGCCATGACCCCAGAAAGGGCCCAGTGAGACACACACTGCCAAGGACCACACAGGATCAGGACGTGCCATCTCTGTGTCCAAGCCAGAGGTCTCTAGCCAGCGGGGACCCCTCGAAGAGCTAAGTCACTCCTGGCATGATTTCCCATGCCACCTGACGACAGTAATGAGGTTTAACCTCAATCCATCTCGGTTACCTTAGATACATAAGAAAGGACCAAATCTAGGGACTTAAAAGCGTTCTAGCCTCTCCATCAAGGACACATGTTTCTATTGTTTCTGCCTCTCACCAAAGCTTCCTTCTTAACTGTCATTTCCTTGTCTTATAGTTCTCTCCTATAGTGCAGAGAAACACGGCATAGTCTTACCATGCCTTAATTTGTATAGTCTTTACAATCTACAAAAAGAGATCAAACAGATCATGTGATCTTCCTAACAGCCTTATATGGTAGATAGGGAGGGATCACTATCCCCATTTTACAGGTGAGAGGCAAACTGAGA
>SJYA01000508.1:0-30950 GCA_006410615.1 Neotragus moschatus
TTGATGATGTTGCGGGTGAAGGCCCGGTTGTAGTAGAAGGCACCATTGTACACCACGTGGCCCGTGCCAATCCAGCTGTAGGGGAGCTTGTAGGAATTGCTCCAGCGACCTGCGGGCGGTGAGAAGGCAGGAGGCTTCAGGGCAATGGTGCAGTGACAGCCGCCAGGCAGGGAGGGTGGGGGGGCAGCCCAAAGGGAGGGGATGCGCCATGGGCTTGGGGTCTGGAGCCCTGGGTTTGTGTCTTGGCTCTGCCACTTCCTACTTCTGTGAGGCACCCTCATCTGTCATTTGTAAATGACAATTCCCACTCCCTTCTTTGAGCTACTTCAGGGATCCAGATGCTAACATACACGAACACGGTTTGTAAACAGTTAAGGGCCACGGGAAAGGGAAGATGTATTATTGCTGTCTTCTGGACCGGACTTCAGGTTGTCCCATGTCTCAGGGGCTGGAAGATGAAAGGGGGTGTGGAAGAGGGACATCCTATTGCTGCTGCTGCTGCTGCNTTCAGGGATCCAGATGCTAACATACACGAACACGGTTTGTAAACAGTTAAGGGCCACGGGAAAGGGAAGATGTATTATTGCTGTCTTCTGGACCGGACTTCAGGTTGTCCCATGTCTCAGGGGCTGGAAGATGAAAGGGGGTGTGGAAGAGGGACATCCTATTGCTGCTGCTGCTGCTGCTAAGTCGCTTCAATCGTGTCCGACTCTGTGCGACCCCATAGACTGCAGCCCACTAGGCTCCGCCATCCCTGGGATTCTCCGGGCAAGAACACTAGAGTGGGTTGCTATTTCCTTCTCCAATGCATGAAAGGGAAGTCGCTCAGTTGTGTCCGACTCTTAGCGACGCCATGGACTGTAGCCCACCAGGCTCCTCCATCCATGGGATTTTCCAGGCAAGAGTACTGGAGTGGGGTGCCATTGCCTTCTCCAATCCTACTGCTAGAAGTTCCTTTTACCATCAGAAGAAGGTTTTGCCCTTCTTATTAACTGTCTCCACCTTGGGTGATCTGGTCATGATTAAAACAGAGGACAGTGGAGAAGGAAGACCCTCCCTTGAGCTGGACCTGTAGCACATACCTTGTTTGAAGTTCTCCAGGTTCCGGAACTCTACCAGGGTGTTGCCATAGTAATAGTTGGTTACGTAAATCCGCTCATCTTTGGCCAGGGGGTCCTTCATCCAGGCCCCCTCATTCCGCCCATACGTGTTTTGCGTAGTTGGCCCTGTGATGGTGGAGAGGGTGTCCTTGCACCTTCCTGATGGAGGAGAGGGGGATGGAGGGGTTAGGCTGATCGAAGAATGCCCCACACCTAGGACCCTTGCAGGCTGCCCCTCCTGGAGTCTGAACCCCTCCACAGGCTTCCACAGTCCTGTGTAACCAACCTGACCCCAGATGTTTGCTCAGCACCCTCCCCTGCTGTTCCTCTCCTCCATCCGAGGTGTGCTCGGTCACTCAGTCATGTCCGACTCTTTGGGACCCCATGGGCTGTAGCCCACCAGGCTCCTCTGTCCATGGGATTCTTCAGGCAAGGATACTGGAGTGGGGTGCCATCTCTGACACCAGATTTTCCTGGCCCGGGGGTCGAATCTGCATCTCATCTGTCTCCTGCGTTGGCAGGCAGGTTCTTTACCACTAGCACCACCTGGGAAGCCCCCTCTTTATCCTATAGTCTACTCTTATGAAGCCGTCTACTGCCGCCATCCTGGGCCACGTTCATGCCACCATGCTTTGCTCCTGCCGACCTCCTCTCAGTCCTACAAACTCGTCCCTCAGGGATCTAAGCTCCCATGTGCTTTTCTGACACTGCTTCCTCCTCTGAAAAACCATTCTGTCCCCCGCTGGATGGGCCCTGCCCCCGCAGTATTGTGAGCGCAGCTCTTACAGGACGGGTCCCCTTCTGTTCTGACAACGCTGGTGCATCTCCGTCCTGATTCAATGCCCATCCCCACCTCAGGCATGAACCCCGGGGGCAGGGGCTGTGGCTGTCCCCTTTGTGCCCTTGCTCCTCAGAGCACAGTGTCCGACAGGCCGTGGGCACTGGGCAGCTGCTCTGAAACTTGGATGAACTCACGGCACCACGAGAAAGGTGACCAGAGGCGAGGACTCTGCATGACCAGGAGCACAGAGCTTCCCCAGCCACTGGGCCCCAAGGTGGTTGGCCCAGACCAGCAGCAGAGAGAGCAGCCCTGCTTGTGCAGTGGGCGCCACGTCCCTGAGGCCCACCTGCTGGGCCCGAGAGAGCTGTCCTCAAGCCTACGCCCCTGTGAGCAGGGTGCCTGGACCACATTCTGGGAACTGGAGAGGCCTGGGACCAAGTTCCCACATAAGGAGCCTGTTCTGGGCTGTAGGAGCCTCCTTCAGAGGTCAGGTTTGCTTTAGCAGGACAGGCACTCTGCCACGCCCTCCTGAGTGACCCCCTGAGAAGTCCTCAAAGGCCACTAGAATCGTGTGTGTGTGTGTGTGTGTGTGTGTGTGTGTGTGTGTGCACGAGTGCGCGGTTGCTCAGCCGTGTTCGACTCTTTACGATCCCACAGACTGTAGCCCGCCAGGCTCCTCTGTCCATGGGATTCTCCAGGCAAGAATACTGGAGTGGGTTGCTGTTTCCTACTCCAGGGGAACTCCCTGCCCAAGGGATCACAACCCCATCTCTCGCATCTCCTGCGTCGGCAGGCGGATTCTCTACCACTGCGCCACCTGCGAAGCCCCATGGCCATGCTGGGTTCTAAATCAAATCGAAAGCCTGCCTGCATGCTTACTACGCAGTACTATTATATTGAACATGGTCCCGAATGATACTAAAATAACGTGACCACTTACTGAGAGCATGTCTTTTTGCTCTTTTCGTTTCTGCACTAATGGGTTATGAAGGAGACGGGAAGAGAGGGATGTGGGAGAAGCTGATTAACCCAGATTTTACAACTGCCTCCTCCTCTCTGGTGGCTTAGATGGTAAGAATCCGCCTCCAATGTAGAAGACCTGGGTTCGATCCTTGGGTCAGGAAGATCCCCTGGAGAAGGGAATGGCTACCCACTCCAGTATTCTTATTAGGAGAATTCCATGGACAGAGAAACCTGCCAGGCTACAGTCCATGGTGTTGCAGAGAGTCGGACATGAATGAGCAGCCAACACTTCGACTTCACACCCTCCTCCTCCTGGCAGCTGGGACCAGCAGAACACCCCCTCCCCAACCTGCCATCAACACGGGCTCACAGATGGGCAGCAGCGATGAGAGGGACCTGCCCCTGACACTGACATGGGACCGAAGAGCAAGGGCCCACAGTTCAGGTTCAGGGCCCTCGCAACTCCAGGCCACCCCTGTTTCCAAACTGTTCCAATCTGTTCCATCCCTCCTGCTCCCCCATTAGTGGTCTGAGCTGGCAGGACGGGGCAGGCACTGCGCCCTTGGCCCCACGCCTGGGGCAGCCAGGCGTCTGAAAGCAGGATAAACATTGTTTCCCAGGCGGGCCGCACAGTTGGGTGCAATTGGCAGGGCTCAGGCATCTCTGTGTGGGGTTTATTAGGTCCTGGTCTGACAGAGAGGGGAGGGTTCTGGTCTCTGTAGGACAAACAACAGAGCCTACCAGCCAAAGCCTCATTCCCCCACAACTGAGCTCATCTGCTCGAGACAATAAAACAGAAGATTCTGGCTGAGCCTGGGCAGCAGAGTCCTGATGGAAAATATCTCATTCCCTGGCTCCGAGTGGGACCCTGGCTGCCAGTGGAGAAGCTGTGCTTCCCCAGAACGAAGGTGAGCCCTAGCGTGCCATGCCCAGGGAGGGGCGTTTTTACTTGCCCCCTTCCCCTGGAAAAGCCCAGTGAGGACCCAACTCCCTGCATCAGAGGCAGAGCCCAGCCAATACCCAGAG
The DNA here is from genome assembly GCA_006410615.1 of Neotragus moschatus. Taxonomy (NCBI): domain Eukaryota; kingdom Metazoa; phylum Chordata; class Mammalia; order Artiodactyla; family Bovidae; genus Neotragus; species Neotragus moschatus. The sequence goes on from SJYA01000508.1 coordinate 3,871, forward strand.
CCTCGCAAGTAGCTGTGAGAGGCCAGGAGTTTCTGTCAGGGTCGCTATGGCTATGCCACCTTCCTGCCCAGACGCGGCAACTGCAGATGAGCTCTTGGAAACTGGGATTCGTCTAAGCTTCAATGCACTGCATTGCCCCAGGCAGCTTCCAAACCCCTACAGGGTTCTGTCTCAGCACTAAGGCTCTGCGGTGATAGGGCCTTAATGTGAAGCTAGAGAACGTGCCCCCCCCCCCCCCGCCGCCCCGCGATTTGCAGCCAGAGGTCTGGCATTGCTCTGGGTCCTGCTACAGACCCCCGAGGTCTGTGTTACATCTGAAAAGTCACAGAGCTTTCATTTCTTCCACAGAAAAACAGGCAAAATATGTGCCCTCCCTACATCATGAGCACGCTTGGAGAATGCACTCTGATGATGGTATGGCAGGCTGAGTATTGTCTTCCAAAGGTATCCAACTCCTAATCCTGGAACCTGTGAACGGAACTATATATGGCAAAAGAGAGTTTGCCAACATGATTACATCAGGGGTGCTGTGATGGAGGGTGGCCAGGGGAGGGGGGAGACTAGCCTGTATTATTCAGAGGGGTCCTAATCACAGTCATAAGTATCCTCATAATAGGGAGGCAGAGGGAGATTTGACTGCAGAAGAGGAGGCAACCTGATGATGGAAGCAAAAGAAGGATGAGGAGGAGGCCCCAAGCCAAGGAATGCTGGCAGCCACCTGAGACTAGAGAAAGCAAAGACTGGACCATCCCTTGGAGCCTCAGGGAAGCAACCAGTCTCCTGAGAGCTTGATTTTCGTCCTGAAAGACTCATTTCAGGCTTCTAGTCTCCAGAACATTCGAGAATAAATTTCTATTGTTTAAGCCATTAAGTTTGTGGTAATTTGTTACAGGAGGCATAGGAAACTAAAACAGATGGAGTCTGCTTCTGGAGTCAAGCATCTTTATTTCTGTAGGAAGAAGGGAGTCTCAGCTTACAGCTTCTAAGTCCTGATACCCAGGACCTCAGGATGTATCACCATATGCCCTCAGATGGAGCAAATGCCAGCAACACACAGCGGGGTCCAGCACAGGCAGAAACAGAGTGATAGGTGTGTGTGGCCTGGGAGTCTGTGAAGACAGGTTCAAGGGAGGCCAGCAAACCACGAGGCCCAGGCCCACCAGTATGGTCAGAGTCTGGGCCGTTCTGATGCCCCCACCCTTGGCAGCAAACTGTCAGCCCTGGAGAGAAGAAGCCATGTGTTTATTCCTTTTCAAGGGTAATGAGAGAAAGAAGGGAGAGAGTTCAAAGGCACTGTGGAGAAAAGAGAATGCTTCTGCTTGCAGCTCAGAAGTTCTCCCCCAAAGTATGGTGACAGGGAACATTTCCTAAGCTGTCTCTATGTACTAACTCATCTCATCATCAGTGGTCCTAGGAGACAGCTGGCCCTGCTTCAAAGATTCCCAGGCTCTGGGGATGGGATGGGGAGGGAGGGGGTGCAGGATGGCGAACACATGTACACCCGTGGTGGATTCATGTCAATGTATGGCAAAACAAATACAATATTGTAAAGTAATTAGCCTCCAAAAAAATAAATTAATTAATTAAATTCAATTTTAAAAAAAGATGGCAGACAGCACATATAAGAGGCCTTCCTCCTTCCTGCCTAAGATGCTGTGAAGTCATGACAAATTTGATATGATAAATTAGCATGCTTCATTTTTAAAATAATCTTTTGATTTCTCTCGTCTGTAAGTGGTTGCCCAAGTGATGTGGTCACTTGGAGTACTTGAAGATATGATAATTCTCTTTCAGGAGACCATATGTATGTAATGTATAAAAATTTTGCTATTATAATTAAAACAACCACTTGAGAGAAAATGAATGATTTTGCTCTAGCTGAACCAAATGTATTGGATGGTTAAACCTCCTGCAAAGGAGATTTATGCACAGAGAAGTTTCCTTCTTTATAGAAGTTAACTATGGTAAATACCTACCATTTTTATTAATTTCCTCTTCTCCGGTGAAAAGATTTTTTATTTGTCCCTTCAACAACTTATGTAAAATGTAGAAGTTCTAGCCCTACTTGACTAAAACAAAACAATAACAACAAAAATAACTTGGAGGGAAAATGTTTCTGTGGGCCAGAAACATCTCTATTATACTGCTTTCTAAATTTCTTTATTTGCAGATGGGGTAGTCCTCGCATGTAAAATACCATCTATGAACTAGGAATAGAGGATGGAGACAGGACCACGAAATCAACCTATTTGTCCCAAACTCACTCTCTAGAGTTTTGCCCTTTGTTGTTGTTCAGTTGCTAAATTATGTTTCACTCTTTGCAACCTGATGGACAGGATAGCAGTCTTCCCTGTCCTTCACTGTCTCCTAGAGTCTGCTCAAATTCATGTCCACTGAGTTGATGATGCTAGCCAACCATCTCATCCTGTTTTTTCCTTAAGCTCCAGTTATATTTGAAATGGTTTCCCCTTGATAGCTGTGGGGGATTGGTTCCAGGAGTCCTGATGGATAATAAAATTCGCAGAGGCTCAAGACCATCATGTAAAATGTCTCAGCACAATGAATACAGCGCAGCTTCCATATGTCAGAGCTCCTCGTCCTCAGATTCAACCAACTATGGTCCGAGAATACAGAAGCCCATTTGAGTGCGTTTCTTTGAAGCTAAAGGACATCTTGCCTTATCTATTACATGTATTATCTTCTAAAATGTTTCTAGGTTAACAACAACAAAAAAAGGTTCCCAGGATCTGTAGGGGCTTTTCCTCTCAGCACGTCAAGCTGCTCCATCTTGCCATCTAACAAAAAGAAGTCAGCACACAAGAGGCCCCTCCGCCCTCTAGGGCCCCCGGCTGTGGCTGTCACGTGGCAGGCCTCCCCTACAGGGTGGAGCAGCCCCGACACACTCCTCTGCCCCTCCCCGATGGCTGTCTTAGCGCTTGCGCAGTGAGCAGTGTCCACTGGGGATGCTCTCTGGCCTGTCATCCCAGCCAAGCCTGTCTTATGCACCCGCCCACCTCACACACTCGGTTTTCCTACCCCTCTCTCCTGGTTCCCACTCGCCGCCCAGGTCAGGCTGTCTTTGGCTGGTTCCCTTTTCTGCCCACCTTTCAGATGTCATCTCTCAGAGCCCCAGTTTCAGCCCCTCGTCTTCCTCTTCCTCTTCCTGTACTCCCCAGGCACACTTGGCTGTCACTCAGCCCCAACTTTGTTTCGGAGCGCCAGGTGGCCACCCCCTTATGGGACACTTCCCTCCTGAGTGCCCTCCTGATTCCTCAAACTTAATGGATTCACAAAGGAATTCATTTGCTTCAGTTCACAGCTGGTTCCTCCTATACTTCGTGTCCAGGAGAAAGGCACGGCGCACCATTCACCAAGCCGGGAATCTTGGTTCTCCCTGCTGTCCGCCTCTCCTCCACGCATGGCCCCATTGGCCACCGTCTCCCACCTCTTCACGTCTCAGCTCTTCTACTCCACCTCTGTGCTTAGCTTAGACCTCACTGTCCCTCTCCTGGATCACTCCAGTTACACTGGTGGATTCTATGGCTCATCTCTAACTCCTTCTAACCCATCCACCGCCTGCCGCCAGAAGTCCTGAGCTGCTTTTCTGCTTAAACCCTTAACTCACCATCACCAACTGCTGCAGGAAGCCCTAGGTCCTGTCCCAGTACACTAGCACCCCCTTTAACGCCATCACTTCTTGCCATCTCCCCTGAATCAGAGTTCTCAAACTGAAACGCCTCTAGGGGCCAGGTGCGATGGAGATGGGGGAAGCAGGCTGAGTAGGAGAGGGTGAGAAACAACAGAGATGGGCAGATTGGAAGAGCAGCTGACCTAAAGGCATTCGAGTTTAAGGCTGACAACACGTCCTGGGGGTGAATTTGGCCCTTGGGTTGCCAGCTTTGAGATCTCTTGCCCATACCTAACGGCTCATACTCGCCATGGTGCCATGCCTGGAGGTAGCCTAATGGACACGTGACCCGGGCAATCACCCTTTTAAAGCTCTGCTGTTGCCATCTTGTAATTCTTAATCATTTTAGTTTGGATCTTTATTTCATAGTTAGAATCTAATAGGACAACGGGGCCTGTGCTTGAGCAGAGGACACAGTACATGTGTCCCCCTTCCTATGGCCCATTTGCGTGCAGGGGACACGGGTGGGCCCACTGCTCATGGGGTTACAGGGAGATCCAGAGATTCCGACAAGGCAGGTGTGTTGTTCCGGTGACTGAGTGTGCGGGGCATCACAGCCCCAGAGGCCACACTTGCCGTTCTAAACAGAACCTTGAATGCAGAAAGAAGGCCCCGGTATGCTAGGAACCAGAAGTAACCAAGTAATCCCATTATATTCTTTCTTACTTGTGTTATTTCCTTGGAGTAGACAATAACTCGTGCTGAAAATGTTATAGATGAGGGAAAGATAGGGCAACTCACAGTTCCTTTCTTTTATTCAGGGAGCCAAATGTAGGGAGTGGGGCTAGATTGTGAGCATATTAGGAAGAGAAACAGATGAGTTTGTTTTGTACTGCATTTTCACTGGTCTGCTGAGAACAAATCACACAGGAACACAGCCATGGGAAACAAACTGTATCATCTTGGTGGACTCCACACATGAGTTAAATGATCTTACCTTTGCATTGAAAACTGGTGGTGCACAATATAAACATGCCAGATAAAATTCATGCCAGTTATTTAAGTTTTTAAAAAAATATTTCTTTACTTACAATGGCATGAAGTAGCAAAGAAAAAAACCAAGTGAAACAGAGAGAGAGAGAGATCAGAGAAGGAAGGAAACAGCTTTATATTCACTGTCTTCATGACACTTTCCATCTTGCTCTTTGAACTGGGGCTCCCTGTTTTCATTTTGCACTGGGCTCAACAAAATGTGTAGTCAGCCTTAACTAAACTGGTCCACTGCTAGGGCTCTTGTTGACTGTGGTCCTTCTTATTGCAATGCCACCTTTCTTCCTGGCTGGTTTTGCCTCATCCCTCAAGACAGCTAGGTCAGCTTCTCTTTCCAGAAGACAGTCCCTCTGACCACAAAGAACTCTACCCATCTGCTCACCCCCCTGAGTTGAAATTGGGTTTGCCAGGTGGCTCAGTGGTAAACAATTTACCTGCCAATGCAGGAGCCACAGGAGATGTGGGTTCAATCCCTGGGTTGGGAAGATTGCCTGGACGAGGAAATGGCAAATGTAGTTTCTCCGGTTTTCTTGCCTGGAGAATCCCCCGGACAGAAGAGCCTGGCGGTCTACAGTCCCTGGGGTCGCAGAGTCAGGCATGAATGAACGGCTGAATGCCACCCACCACCTGAACTGAAATTGTGTTTCTGGGTCTCATATACGAGCTTGTGCACAGCTCCAGGTCGGGGACCCTGCCTCACCCGCTTTTGTAGGACCAACACCTACAGCGCCTGCACATCGTCAGTGCTCAGCACTGTCCTTCAACTCAGTACTGACAAAGGTGAGTGTGATCCTCTGCGTAGAACCTTCTCTATCACCTTTAGATCTAAGTCCTCACGTCTTACTCCCTTCATCATCAGGCCCTCTCCCTATGTCTCCCAGTCCGTGCCAGCACCGTGGGTGCCCTTCAAAACCCCTGCAGAGGCTCACGCTGTCAGCTCTGCCCTGGTGACCACATCTGCGGATGGGGCTCCACAGTCAGAACCAGAGACAGCCTCCCCTGGACCACATTCCTTGCCAGACCTGTCCACTCTAGTCCCTGCAGCCCCTCCTGGTGACACCTCCGTGGAAGTGGCCAACGCGGCAGGGCTGGGTGAATTAGGAGTGGCCTGTATCCTTGCGGACAGGCACAGATTCTCCCTTACCCATTTATAAGGAGTCGCTCCGCTTTATATCTGTGTTTCTAGGGCCAGCGGCTTCTGTGTTCTGACAGAGGCTCCTGGTGGTTTCGGGGGCCTGCTGAGCTGATCAGCAAAGTGAGAGCAGAGTGTGTCTGTGGAGCTGGGGCTGGGAAAGGTGCCTGTCAAGAGACTGGGCCGCCGACAGGACAGTCCTTGGTACTGAGTCTGGGGTCTGTGGAGGCTCCGGCTGGCAATGCCCTGCTCGTGTTGGCACCACCTTCCTCAGGCCATCTCGTGCCCACTGCCAGCATGGCTGGCCAGGCCTCGGGGGTTGTTATGGCCAGTTACTTTGTGGAAGAGGCGGTCTTTGTGGGATCACATTTCTAGGTTCAGCCATGAGGCAGGCTCTTTGGTATCGCTGTCATCCCGACTCCTTTTTGCTCCTCCCCGCTCCCCACTCTGCCCCACACCAGCCTCTCCTATAGCGCGCATCACAGTCCCTTAAGGTCTGGGACTCTGCAAAGCCATGGCCATGGGGCATCCGTGTTCTCATCCTCTGTGGCAGCCTGACCAGAGCTCCCCACACCACAAGGATGGTGACCAGTCCCCTCCCCTCCCTCCCGGAGCTCAGCTCCCATCACTGATGGTGTTTTTCCTCTCTTGTCCTCAAGCAGCTATGCTTTGGCCAAAAGTTAATTCTAATTTGTTTGTTTTGGGAATTTTTCTGAGTGTCTTACAATTCCCCTGGGGAAACTGGTAGACATTTTAGGGAATCACAAAACCAGGTTTGGAAATGACAGGATAGGATGTTCCTTCTAAAAGCAGACCCGTTTAAAACCACTCAAACAGCTGAAACTCGAAATTGCCAGGCTCATTTAACAGCAAACAACCTTTCGCAGGTAGCAAGTCAGTGGCATGTGTTGGTTTCAGGCAAATGATTCTTATTTAACTGAAGGCTACATATAGTCTTACTTGGCCAGGCACAGGGAGGCAGGAAGTGTACTAGGAAGGTTCCAGAAAAGAAATCCCATCCACACTAACAGCATCCTGAGAGAAGCAAGTGGCAGCAATACGTGATTGGAAATAATTCCTGAGAAAACCTGGCAAGACTCCACCTGCCTTCTCTCTGTGCCACCCCCACTTTTCACCCCTTGGCATCTGAAGAGGCACTTATATCTGTGTCCATGTCCCTGTGTTTTTTTCCACAGTAGATACAAGAGGCAAGAATCCCAGATCTTCTGATAAAAACCCCACAGGCCAGTCTTTAAGCAGAAGCTGACATCCTCTGTGTAAGACAGATGGATAAAGAAGACGTGGCCCATATATAACAATGGAATAATACTCGGCTGTTAAAAAGAAAGAAATAAGGCCATTTGCAGCAACATGGATAGACCTAGAGTTTACCATACGAAGTGAAATAAGTCAGAGAAAGACAAATATCGAAATCTAAGACAAAATGATACAAATGAACTTATTTACAAAACAGAAACAGAGTCACAGAGAATGAATTTATAATTATCAGGGGAAAGTTTGAGGGGAAGGGACAATTAGGGAGTTTGGGATATTTATACACGGCTACTGCTGTATTTAAAACAGGTAACTAACAAGGACCTACTGTATATATAGTACAGGGAACTCTGCTCAATATTCTGTAATAACCTAAATGGGAAAAGAATTTTAATACGAATTGGCATCGATACCTGTATAACTGAATCACTTTGCTGCACACCGGAAACTAACATAGCATTGTTAATCAACTAGATTCCAATATAAAATAAAAATTGGGAAAAAGAACCCCAGCTCTTTTGAAAAATCCCACAGGCCAGTCTTTAAGCAGAAGCTGACATCCTCTGCGGTACAGCCGCTCAGTTGTGTCCGACTCCGTTGCCACCCCAGGGACTCTAGTCTACCAGGCTCCTCCGTCCATGGGAGTCCCCAGGCAGGAATACTGGAGTGGGTTGCCATTTCCTTCTCCAGGGGATCTTCCCAACCCAGGAATTGTCTCCTGTATCTCCTGCATTGGCAAGTGGGTTCTCTACCACTGAGCCACCAGGGAGCCCCTCTGTGACAACGTGATTCTAGTCGAACAGAATATTGCCCCACAGGAGAACGTGTATCCCGCCTCCCACTCTGCCAGGTGAACAACTGCCGGGACACAGGGTTTCTCCTGTCTGGGCATCGGCATCTCAGTCAGGCTAACGAAGGAGGCAGAGACGTGAGACCTAAGGACTCCAGAAAGATGCATGTCGGAAAAGCAAAAGCGCGCGGGTGGCGACACCCAGGGGAGCAGGTGGGTTGTGGAGATAGTGGAGAACTCACTGGCTGAAAGTGAAACTGCCAGTCGCTTAGCCGTGTCTGACTCTGCAAACCCTGTGGACTGTAGCCCACTAGGCTCCTCTGTCCATGGCATTCTCCAGGCAAGGATACTGCAGTGGGAGCCATTCCCTTCTCCAGGGGATCTTCCCAAGCCAGGGACTGAACTCAGGTCTCCTACATTCCAGGCAGACTCTCTACTACCTGAGCCTCCAGGGAAGCCCCTTTCCTATTGGCTACGAAGTCACCAAGGGAAGAGTTTCCAGCCGGGCAAGCACCATTCCTGAGGACATACAAGGAATGTGGACCTGCCTGTGGCCTGTACTCCACCCATCTGTGGGGGGACAGTGGTGGCTAAGTTTCTGGAGGAACTGTCCCTGTCACCTGAGTGGGGCCCTGGGGAGTGCACTCCCATGGCAGTGGGGAGACGGAGTGCTGGGCTCAGGGTCTATAGGCCCATGAGCAAGATCAAGGCTGCCCAGAGCCAGTGTGGAACTAGACCCTTTGCTTGGACCCTGGGGCATTCTGCAGAAATTGAGCAAGACCCATAGCTTCAGAACTGATTCTCCATGCAATGAGATATGGATCTTCTACTCTGGGGTTGGCTTGCTCCCACCGTGACAGTGAAAGGGATGACAAGAAAAACATTCTTTCCTCCCACCCCAACCTCTGTGGCTCAAGAACTGTCTTCTTGCTTAGCTTCTTCCTGGCCAAGGTTCATGAAATTTTGCCCTGGGGTCCATGTGACTGGAGCTTGTTATTACTCTGGGATTTTTTTTTCACCCAGTAAGAATTCCTTGCTATATCACGGCCTGATACACTTACTACAGGATATAACAAGCTACAATGGAAGCCCAAGAATACTGGAAAGGATAGCCTATCCCTTCTCCAGCAGATCTTCCTGACCCAGGAATCAAACCGGGGTCTCCTGCGTTACAGGCGGGTTCTTCACCAACTGAGCTATAAGGGATTCCCGATTGAGGCAGCAATCTTCAGTAAATTTCTGATTTCTGAGACCCACAAAAGGGCAGAGATTTGGCCAAGGTCATACAGCTCTCTGCAGCGGGGACTAGGCTACAACCAGGCGTCTGCCTGCTGGTAGGTGCCCCTACCATCATCTGTGTGGCATGGCTGGCACCTTATCCTGAGGAGGAACTGGGAAAGAGGCTGCCAATGGGGCTAAAAATGGGAAGAAGGGAAAGAAAGGTATAATGCAAATCGCATCTCTGTCAAATTAAGTTATTTTTAATGAAATTACTATTCAATAGTGTTATTTTTCAATCAGTATTGATGGTGACTTAATGAATGCATAAGTCTTTTTGAAAAAGCCATCTGGGGCCAAGTCCCACTTCTTTTCTAGCTTCACCACGCCCCCCACCGCCCCCACCCACAGAAACACACACACACACACACACACACACACACTCTTCCACGTTTCACTGTTCTCAGAGTCATCTTATGGCCATGGAGCGCCCAGGCACAGAACAGGCTATATTCTCTGTTTCTGGAACACACTTTGTTCAGTTAGACCTACCAGTCAGAAGACTTTCCTTTTCCACTTAGCAAATACCTGATCATCCTTCTTAGAAAAGCTTTCCCAGCCTTCTTAGCTGCCAGGCCAATCTGCTCCCTCTGCCCCTGTCTCTCCACTTCTCTGTTACGTCATTTATCACACGATCCCATGCTTTCTAAGGCCAGGGGCTAATGAGATTTGTTCCCTTGGGCTCACTATTTCCCCAATCCCTCCTTTAATATTCTGGGATCCCCCCTGCCTACGCGCACATAAGAATCTCTTGTTAGTTCATGGCCTGGTAAACATCCTGCAGAAAATGTGGTCATCACTAAACAATCAAATATCCAACACCCATCACAAAGCCTAGTGCACCAGCTTTTGACAAATGTTTATAAAACTGATAAACGAAGCTGAGATCTTAGCTCCACTAATTTACTTTTATTTCAGAAAGGAGTTTTCCGCTCTTGTCACTGGCACATTTTGAATATAGACCCTAGATGTTAAAACTGATCATTGCCCAAGGCATAACTCCACTTGCCTTTCTTTATGAAGCGACTGGAGCATCTGACTCCCCCGTCTCCTTTCAAGCTATTTCCAGGCTCAGCCTTTCACTTGAGCAGGAGACCCAAGCCAGATGGAATGGACTCACCTATGACGTTCCGTATGTCATCTTCTTCCTCGGGGCTCAGGGTGGGGCCAGAGGGCACGGTGCCCTGCCTGGCAGTAGAATCTTTCCCTGGCGAGTCTGTCCTGACTGGAGGCGGAGGCACTGGGGCTGTGTGCGTTGCCTCCAGAAATGCATCCTCAGGGGCCACTGATGGAGGAGCTGAGGCTGGCACTTGCTGGGCGGCTGTGCGGGCCATGGTGGTGGCTGGTACCCGAGTGAAAGGTGTAGGGACTGCCTCCCCCGTGGGATCTGGAGACGCTGAGGTCGTCGGGAGCGGTGTTGAGAATTGCTCGACTGAGGCGGAGGCTGTAGGGTCAGGGGTGCTGGGAGCCGAGGTGGAGGCTGGCGGCCGGGCGGAAGGCAGGGCTGGGGTCGGAGTGCCGGTGCTGCTGGTGCCGGTATCAGCTGTCACAGTGGCACTGTGCCGGGTGGCTGCTGGCCTCCGGGTGGTGCTGGTCAGCAGCTGGTTGTGTCTCAGCAGCTGATCTTCAATCAGCAAATCCATTCCATGTTCACCACTGAAAAATTCGTCTTCTGGGAAACAAACACAGGTGCCTTTGTGACTTAGGAGTCAGCAACAAGTGGTATGTGGCAGATTAGTGAGGGTTCTTTCATCAGCGTGATACCCTGATTTGTTGTTTTTTATTTTTTAAATTAATAAATTAATTTTAATTGAGGGTAATTACAATATTGTGATGGTTTTTGCCATACATCATGAACCGGCCATAGGGTACCCTGATTCAAAGTGGAGCCCAGGTGGGATTTGGAAGGTGAAAGGAGCGCAGGTGGAAGCATGTCCTGGAGGGTCTCTCTGAACAGTCTGCTTCCACCCACCACCCAGGGACCGCTGCTGCTGCTGCTAAGTCACTTCAGTCGTGTCCGACTCTGTGCGACCCCATAGATGGCAGCTCTCCAGGCTCCTCCGTCCCTGGGATTCTCCAGGCAAGAACAGTGGAGTGGGTTGCCATTTCCTTCTCCAATGCATGAAAGTGAAAAGTGAAAGTGAAGTGGCTCAGTCGTGTCTGACTCTTAGCGACCCCATGGACTGCAACCCACCAGGCTCCTCCATCCATGGGATTTTCCAGGCAAGAGTACTGGAGTGGGGTGCCATTGCCTTCTCCGAGGGACTGCAGGCAAGGGCTACAAAACCTGGGAGGAAGTGAGTCACTCACTCAGTAGTTATCAGTGGAGCACGTACAACAACGAGCCTTCACGGGGCTTCTGTCTAGTGGTGGAGACGCCAAACGTTAGACAGATTGTCTCCTCGAAAGTGTTACGAGGGAAGGTCTAGTAGGGTGAGGGGAAGTGGGGGATGGGAAAGTTGCGGCCACGGATAAAGTGGTCAAGATGAGACTCAGTGGGATGGGGAGAGGAGCAGAGGCTTGAAGGAGTGCGGGGGGTAACCAAGCAGGTGACGGCGGAGGAGTATTCTAGGGAGAAACAGCAGCAGTGCAAAGGCCCTGGGGCCCGAACACATCTGCTGAGGCGGAGGAGCAGTGAGGAGGGCAGAGGTCAGAGGGAACACAGCCAGGTCACGGAGGGCTTGGCTGCTGTGTTTGGACTCCAGTTTTTATCCTGTGTGAAATGGGGGAGTCTGCAGGGTTTTGAGCAGAAAAGGAATACTGAGATGGAGTGTTTTCTTAGGACACAAAGAGGTCTAACCACAAAAGATATAATTTGGTCAACTGGATTTTATCTGCTCATCAAAGACATCATTAAAGAACTAAAGATACAAGCCATGGGCAGAAATAAAATATTAATATCTGCAATACAAAGGATTTGTCCCAGAATATAAAAACCCCACAAATCCATTATTTATTTTGGCCATGTGGCGTGGCTTGTGGGATCTCAGTTCCCTGACAAGGGATTGAACCTGGGCCACAGGAGTGAAAGCACCAAATCCTAACCACTAGACCACCAGGGACTCCCACAAATCAATAAATTAAAATGTTACACAGTTAAAAATGAGCAAACTGATTATGCTAGTGACTAGGGGAGCAGAATCTATCAGGAGGCAGCTGAGGGGGGAACCGGACGGGAGGAAACAGCATAGCAGGGAGAGGGGAAGAGCTGGGCCTCCTGGGGTGCTGGGCAGGGTCAGACAGAAGAAAAGGAGGGGCCAGCGGCAGGGAAGAGCCCAGGAAGAGGGAGTGTAGGGGAAACAAGACAAAGATGAGGTGAGAAGGAGTGTCTGTTTTCTGTGAAAGAGTGAGAAGGAGAGATGAAAGGGTAGGTGCTACAGTCTCGGTCAGGAAGCCCAGGGTCCCCCAAGAAAGAGCAGGTGAGAGAAGCCACCGTGTGTCTCTGTGTGGGTCACCCCTCCATGCCTCAATGTGCGCATCTGAGAATGGGGGCACTGAGGCCCCCTCCGGCTCAGCCACGCTCCGCGTTGTGGTCCCCTGCAAGCCCAGAGAAGGCAAGTGACTTGCCCCAGGGTGCTCAGCAAGCTGTGAGGAAAGGCAGGAAGGACTCTGGATAGTTTGTAAGTGCAGGTAATTCTCAGGTAACCAAGCTGGCTCTGTGGGGCCACAGTAGTAATCAAACTGCCGAAGGTGGGTGTAGCTCGCGGGAAGTGCCCCTCCAGAGTCCAAATGGTGACTCCCTCCCTGCCCTGCCTCTGCGGGGCCGCCCTGCTGACCCCAACTCACGATGTTCTTCGATGTCATTCTCCTCCTCGGGCTCCTTGGCTTTGTAGTAGGTGATGCCCCGGATTACGGTGGGCCTGGAGGCTGGCCGGCCCCGCAGGTGGACCTGTCTCTGCAGGGGTCGCTGTGGCTTCACCACCTCCGGCGGAGCCAGGGGCCGCGTCTGCAGGAGCTTGATGGATTTGATCTGTTGGGACACGGTTTCTTCCTGCAGAAACCTCTCTTCATACTGCTCCTCAGAGGGGACACAAGGGAAGGTCAGGCCACTGGTCAGACAGGCAGGGGTCAGGCAGAGGCAATGCTGGAGTCAAGGCCATCCTAGTCACAACAGCTAATCCTAAAAGCACTTCCTAAGCCAGGCACTGTTCATCTTCTCGTCAGCCCATAAGGGATGAGCCATTTTTCATCATTCCCATTTGCAAACTGGGAAATTGAGGCACAGAGAGGTTATGTAAATCACCCAAGGTCCCACAGCAGCTAAGTGGTAGAGGCAGGATTTGAGCCCAGGCAGTCTGACTCTAGACTCTGACTCTAACCTCCATGCTATACTTCCCAGAGAGCGCAGCTGTCCTCTCAGCTCTGGCCTAGAGATGCTGGGTGCCTCAGATCTCATGCAGTTGTTTGTAGTGAAATCTATGCGGTTGGAACATGAAGTGTGTTAGTCATGCAGTCGTGTCTGACTCTTTGTGACCCCATAAACTGTAGCCCGCCAGGCTCTTCTGTCCATGGGATTTTCTAGGCAAGATTACTGAGTGGGTTGCCATTCCCTTTTCCAGGGGATCTCCCCGACCCAGGGATGGAACCTGGGTCTCCTTCATTGTAGGCAGATTCCTTACCATCTGAGCCACCAGGGAATCCTGGCATAAGAAGGCTGAGGGCTAAGATCACATCTCAGGATAAGGCATGACTGCTTTTACTTGTGCTGTTGGAACAAACTGCCCCAAGCCCTCCCTAATACATCCAGATTAAAGTCCAAAGTCCTTGACCTGGCACTGAGAACTCGAAGTGACTTGACCCAGCTCAACCGTCTCTCTTGCTCCACCCCCAGCCTCCCCACCCTTGGTATTCTAGGCACTTGGGTGACTCCTGAACTGCTTGGCTCTCCTGAACTGCTGGATCTTTGCTCAGGTTGTTTTCTCTGTCTGGAAGGCCATTCCCTCCTCCCAGTATAGCCATTTGTTGAAATCTACCCACTTTTCAAGGCCTGGTTAAAATCTCAGGACCCCAAGGAAATACTCCTAAACCTTTTCATTTAGAATTCATCTTTCTTTCCCAATCCTTCCTTTGCAGCAGAGACTTCTAAGTGGCTATCCAAACATCCTGCTTCCTTTTCCTAACTTAATGACAAACTAGTTTTGTGGGAGTGGTCCTGGGACGAAGTTCTGGCTGTTAAAGTAGAAGCAGAAGTTGGTGGAAAGAGCTTTTGGAAAAGTTCCATAAAACATGGGGCTGACTCAGCTGGAAGGCATCGTTTCCACTTTTCCTTCTTTCTTTAGCCAGGAGAATGTGGGCAGGATGGCTGGAGCTGAGCAGTCATCTTGTGACCATGAGGGGATTTTGAAGCTGGACATCACTAATGACATCTCACAGCTAACTATACCAGCCCTGGGCCACCTGCCTCCAGAACTCTTTTACATAAAAGAACAACAAACCCCTATATTGTTTAATGCACAATATTTTGGTCTCTTACTCAAAGCTGAACACAACTCCTAATGAATAAAACTCTATACTATTGTAACACCTCTCCCATCCTGCCTTCCACAAGAATTTCTTAAGAGCATTGTCTCTATAAACTATGAACAATTGGAAGAGCAGAGACAATCTCTTGTCTATCTATGATTCCCCTGGATATATGTACCTTAATATTTGTGAAACTGAATTTCTGAATCATAACAAATCCCAAAGAACTGTCTACACTTGTGACTGCCACTGGGATTTTTGTCAAATCAAATGATGCTTTAAAGTAGGTAGCCTATGACCTGGGCATCATGATGGTACCAAAAAAAGGCCTCTGCGATGATTATGGTCACACAGAAGGACCATCCTGTCCATTCATCCTGGGGTCTGACCTCTTGGGTCCACCGTGTGGCAGAGTCCCTGGGCCCTGCCTTGGTCCATCCAGTTATATTTCCTCACCCAGGATCACAACGGCCCGTTTTTGAAAACAAAGGGGCTTGAGCACAGGGCCTATGAGCTGGCTGTGCTCCAGTGCAGAGCCACCAGATAGGGCCAATGGCTCCATCAGTAAAGCAAGCGTGGACCACGGGAGGTGTGGCCCACCTCTGCTCTCATGAGGACTTTGGATGGCTGAATTATGAAGAGGTCACTCCTTGTAGTCACCTAAACCCTGAAAGCTCCTCTTCTCGCCAGGAGGAGGTGGGTGAGCTCTCTTAAATCCTCAGTGAAATCTGCCCGGAGGGCAGAGCCCACTTGGAAACAAAAGCTCTGTCCCTTTGATGCTCAGCAGCTTTGAGTTCCCTGAATGTCAGCTGTCAGGGATCCAGCTGTCACGACCAACTCTTTCACTCTGCCTAGGAAGAAGCAAATCAGATTCTTGTTCTGACCTTTAAAATCTGGCCTGGAGTAAATCTGGAGTCTTCATTCCCCACCACACCCCGAGTCTGTACTGGTTTTCCCGTGACAAAAGACTTTATCCAGATGGCACGGCAGACAGGGAAGCTCCTAAACATGGGTTCTTCACTCCCCATGCTGACCCACTCCTGGAAAACAGGGGACACTTTCCAGCAGCCTCCCCTTGTCGGGGCCAGAGAGCTGCCCGGGAGAAGCAGGCAGACGTGTGCCCTGGACAGCCCGCACTCCCCTAACTGCCCCTCCCCCACTGCCCATGGTTTGCTGGGGAGGGGACCCACTAGAAGTGCAGGGGATACTTGGCTGCTGGTGGTGGCATTTTACTGAACATCTATTATGGGCAGACGTGTCCCTTCATATTCCTTTAAACCCGTAAAAGAATGAGGCAAGACAGATACTATTATCCACATTTTACAGATGAGTAATGAGGGGTGCAGAGGCATTTAGCAGTCTGGTTAACGGTTAATCAATTAAGTGAGAGCACTTACTAAGTCATGTATGTACATGCTAAGTCACTTCAGTTATGTCTGACTCTGCAACCCTATTGGACTGTAGCCCTCCTGGCTCCTCTGTCTGTGGGGTTCTCCAGGCAAGAATACTGGAGTGGGTTGCCATTTCCTGCTCCTTATTAAGTCATAAGGCTATTAAATAACCCAGGGCTGCTTGCCTTCAGAGCCTGTGATCCACCTTGATATAGCTACACTGGGCTCAGCTGTCACCACAGGACTAACTCATCTGCCATCCAAAAAGTCCTCAGGGCCATGGTCTGGCTGGTGTCCAGAAGACTTGGGGATTCCTCATTTCCCATAGGAAAGAGCTGCCTGGGAGGCTGACAAGAGGCCCCAGTCCTCAACTCAGACGCCACAGGCCATCTAATCGCCAGACCTTGGTTTCCCTCTGCATTGCAAAAGCAAGTTGTCATTTCTTCGTGGCAAACCCCAGGAACTGTCTTTAATTCCAGACTTTTAGGGATGAGCGGGAACTGCAGTTCCCTCTCCCAGCCAAGGAGATGGAGCAAGACCGTGGACAGCCTTTGCCGGAGAACATATAATTTCCTTGGATTCGCTGGCGACAGGCTGCACGGGGCGGTGGCAGCCCCCAAGGTTTGGTTCCCTCTCTTTGTTAAACTGTTGTATGACTTCAACTCCTGGTGTCCCCATGTTCCCAGTCCCACGCTGACCTCTCCACCCAGCCCCCAGAGCCCCCTGCCAACCCTCCAGGCATGGACCTTCTTGGAAAGACGCCTCCAACAAAGTGCCATTCACCATTCCAAAAAACCCTGACATAGTCCGTAAGGACCTTGAAAATAACAACCAAACCCAGGCACCCCTCATTACCCCCTTTTCAACATGGGGTTCACTAAAGAGACAGGAAAAGGGAGAGGAAGATTCTAGCCTCATCTCCTTCACCTCGACCCCCTTCCTGGTCCTGCCCTGGCCCTGGCTATCTCCACCACTACCCTGGTTCGGGTGGATTGTGCTAACCTCAGCAGCGTGTGAATGGGGATTTCAGGAGGGAGCAAGGTTTGCTGAGCAAGGAGAAAAAGAGTTTGGTGTGTTTGATTTGGTTTGCTGTTTACCCTCAGGAAATCTGAGCTGGGCTCCTGAACATACCACATAATGTGTCATCAAGACAACTGATGGAATTCTCAAGCTCAATCGACTGGGAAATTGGAGCCAGAGAGGACTAAAGTCAGGGAGCGCCCGATTCCACTGAGCGGCTGGACTGGCAGATGATGCCCCACGGGCCGTGATGGGAGCCACTGGGCCCCAGGTCTGATGAACCCAGGGTGCCTCCAGTTTCCTTTAAAGTGCTAATGTCCTCTGGCTCTTTGGTTTACAAGTTCAGACTTGCTCGGGGTGAACCACCAAGCAGACTAAACATACGCTCAGTCACTGGTGTGTCGAGAACACCCAAAAATGAGAATAAAAATAATTTTTGAAGATATATTGTATTTCAAAAAAACCATCAATGGAGTCATCATGGGCTAAGCCAGAAAATCACTGGCCTTCCTTGTACTTATTTTCTGGTTTGGAAATGGGTTTATTTCAAGTTACAAATTGGGTGGGGTGCAGGCACCAGACTCTCTTCAGGTCCTCTTGTCTCCAAAGTCCTAATCTGCCTGCTCTTCTGCCTTTGGAACACATGCCCAAGGTTCCCCAAACCCACAGCTGCTGCCTGCTTGGCACCACTTGGGGAATTTCTTTGCTCAAGAGTTCCAAGCCCACACGCCTAACCTTACTTCCTCTCTTGCCCTGATGCTTAACAACCGAGGCAACAAATCCTTTGCAGCTACACTTCCCAGCCCTTTTCAATGTCACAGCACAGAGAGCCACAAGTTCAGGGCTCTGCTGTCATTGTCCCAGACCCTCTCAACCCACACCCTGCCTGCCTGCCCCAGGCCGAGGGGATCCCACAATGGGTCACCTGAAATCCACGCTCTGCTGTCCACCAGCAACCCATGGCCCAGTAAAAGTAAGCAAGACCTTTCTTAGCTGTCGCTATCCCATGTTTGCCAGGGACCCCTTTTATAACACTTTATCCAGACTTGCCTTTCTGATAGCATCCACACTCTGCAAGTCCTGCTGCCAGAATTTACCTGTTTCCTCTTTTGTTATTCTAGGGTAGCTCCTGTTTCACAGGCAGCAATTTAGGAGATAACACATAAATAATGATATATATATAACTGTTGGCACATAAATATAACTTGGTAAGCAGAGCCAAAAGAAACAGGTATCAGATGAGGAGGTATTTTTAAGCAAATAGGCCGTCTGGCATCACCCAAATCACATTAGGTAATGTTTCATCTCATCACACCAACCCAGACACTGCTGAGTGGGGAGAGGCAGAGATGTGAGGCCCCTGTCACCACTTCCCGGCTGAGCCATCGGGAACATTCCTGGATCTGCTTCCTCTTCTGCAAAGTGAGGGTACTGATGTCGGCCTCAGCTGCCGTCCAGAGCCGGGGTGAGGACCATATGGTGTGATGGATGATGAAAGGACTAGTACATCACAAAGTCCTTACAAATAGGGAGGACCACACAGCTGACTGCTTCCAAACTGGGACTCTTCTGAGAGTGACAGGAGTTATTAGTGATCATGCCGGGACAGCAGGAGTAAACTAGGGTAGTCCCAGACAAGCCACCTAACTTATAAATGCAAGGGATGTTCAAAACGGCAGGATGAAGTATAATACAAAGAACAGGGCCCGATTCTCAGGAGACCCAGATCTGAGTCCTGGCTTCAACACTGGCTGAACCTCTCGGGGCTTCAGTGTTAAGCGCAATGGGGTCTACTTCTGCCCCGTCAGACCGATGGGACGGTCGAGTAGACGGAATGAGACCATGCCCGTGGGAGGCTTGAGCCCGAAGGCTCCATGCTCCTGCGAGGGGGTAGGCATACACTTTCCAGAGGGCTGTGGTCAGAGCCCCCCGGAGGCCGGGGCTGTACCTCGGGGTGGGTGTAGGCTGCAGCCGCGTCCCTCTGCAGGGCCGAGCGGATGTCTGGAATGCTATCCAGGAGGTTATTGGAGCAGTTCTCTTTGCCTCGCTTGTTCATCTCAGTTCGAATTTCTTCCACGTCCTCTCTGATCTGCTCATTTTCCTTGGTGAGGTTTTTAGATATTTCCTAGCAAGAGAGAAAATTTTTAAAAGGGAGTCGTTTAAAGTGCTCTGAGGACAAGCAGGCGGGAGCTGGCAGCCACCTCCTGCTCAGAGCCCAGAGACTCAACAGGCAGGTTGAGAAACCAACCAGAAACCACAGGGGCCCTCGGGAGTGTCCAGCCCTGTGTTAAGGACCGGCGCTTGGACTCGGGTGGCATCTCCAGGGAAGCTTGGCTCCAGTGTGTCCACGACTGGAAATGCTTCCCAATGCCACCACGGCTTTCCTGATGATAATACTGTCGTGTCCCTGAACTACTGGGACACCTGCTATTTTTCCATCCTGTGTACACAGTATGCTCTTACCAGTGATGAGTAATGTTACAGAAAAATTCCATGTGCTGGCATCCCCCCACATGTGAACCAACGGCTCAATTAACGAAAGAAGGATTTTCTAGGCAATTTTAAAAGGGGTGGTCAAAGAAATCTACTTAATCTGCTTTTCTAATAAGCACAAACTATCCTTTTGAGCACTTCTGAAAAATCTTTTTTAAATTGAATTCTAGTTGATTTACAATATTGTATTAGTTTCAGGTGTACAGCAAACTGATTCAGTTATATACATACACATTTTTTTCAGATTATTTTCCATTACAGGTTATTACAAGATATTGAATATAGTTCCCTGCGCTGTGCAGTAAATCCTTATTGCTTTTCTATTTCATGTATAGGAGTTTGTGTCTGTTAATCCCATATTCCTAATTTATCCCCTCTGCCTCTCCCCTTGGGTAAACATAAGTTTGTTTAATACATCTGTGAATGTGTTTCTGTTTTTTATATTGATTCCTTTGTATTGTTTTTTAGATTCTACATATAAGCGATTTCACGTCATACTTGTTTTTGTCTGACTTAGTTTGATACTCTCTAGCTGCATCCATGTTGCTGCAAATGGCAACATTTCACCCTTGAAAAATATTTATCTATTTATTTTTGACTGCACTGGGTGTTCGTCGCTGTGGGTGGGCTTTCTCTAGTTGCAGCGAGTGGGGGCTGCTCTAGTTGGGTCCACGAGCTTCTCATGGCAGTGGCTTCTCTTGCTGCAGAGTGTGGGCTCTAGGCACATGGGTTTCAGCAGCTGTGGTGCACGGGCTTAGTTGCTTTGCACCATGTGGGGTCTTCCCAAACCAGGGATCAAACCCGTGACCTAGCATTGGCAGGTGTATTCTTAACCACTGGACCACCAGGGAAACCCCTTCACCCTTTTTTTATGGCTCCCCCGCATTTAAAAAGCATTATTTACATAGGAAATTGATGGGCTGGCTTTAAACTTTCCTATTCACACATAAAATGTTTCCCTAAATGACCCCTACTTGCGAATTACCCATGTTCCAGATGTACTCCACACCAGAAAGGACCAGAGCTACATTTCTATCAACCAATACTGGTAAGTACCTCCTGTGTGTCTAGGGTAGTGTATGGCAGAAAGAAATCCTCTTAATTCCTCTGATGTTCCTGTCCTGGGATGGGAGGTGGGGGTGGGTTCCGTGGGGGACAACTGCAGTGAGGAAGATAGGGTCCCCACTGCAGGAAAAATATGACCAACCACGTCAGGTTCTGTAAATGCCACACAGGCATTCAAAGGGAGGGGTGGACGAGAGGCATCAGAGGCAGCATCCTGGAGAAGGTGAGGCTGAATGGGATTTGAATCTCGGGCAGCTGTCAACAGACTCAGAGGTACCCTTTCATCTCTAGTTATTTTTAGAGAAGTTTACTGCACTGAGATCTAATATTGTCCAGCACTGGCTCCCATTCCACAGTTTCCATGAGCATCTGAATTTTTAGATGAGACGTTCTCCTTTGGGCCCTGTTTATGAGGGTGATAGAGGAAGTAACCGTGTAAACACAGAGGACGTATACACTTTCCATCTTTCTTTGACAGACAGATACAAGACGTGCAAAAGCTCAGACACTGCCAGGCAGTCTGCAGGCTGGTAAGATGCCGCCGTTGTCCTAGAGGGGTGCCACGGTGGCTCAGAGCTAGGGGGCGTATAGGCAGACTCTGACACCCAGACACTGTGGCTCCAGTGACTCTACGTGGGCTGCCCAGAGGAGCCCACGAGGTGCTTGTTAAAACTAACCAAGCTCCAGACCACTGGCCGTGCCATTCTGACAGCATTTCAGCGCACGCCAAATTCTGAGCACTGGAAAGGCTCAATGTGTTCTGTGGGGCTAACGCCAAGTCGGCCTCCCTGAACATCACAGAACTAAGTGTGAGAGTGAAAGCCCTTGAGAGGAGGTTGTTTCAAGAGAACCCAGAATGAGTGGGTTTACTGGATGTGTATCACTCCTGGTGTCCGACTCTATGCGACCCCGTGGACGGTAGCCTACCAGGCTCCTCCATCCCTGGAATTCTCCAGGCAGGAATACTGGAGTGGGTTGCCATTGCCTTCTCCAGGAATAAGTGTTATCAGGGTCAGTCAGATGCGGTGGTTAAGAGCATGGATTCCGGAGGAAACCTTTCATTTTACATTTCAGTGGTGCTACTGCTAGACCTGTTATCTTGGGCAAATTACTTAAGCTCCTTGTGCTTCGTTTGTCCCTGTGTAAAACGGGGTTAACACTAGCACTCTCCCTGTGGGTTGTAATGAAGAATGAGTTAACATACGTGGAAGCTCATGGGACATGCTAAGAGGCTGTTATTTTTCATAGAATGTTACTGTCACAGTCTATGCACAGTTTGGAAAAGAATTTCCAGACATGAGGCAGAATGAAGGGAGAATAAGGTTTATTAGAGTGGCAGACGCTCTTGGAACAGAGGCTGGCTCCAGGAAGAGCCGATCCCTTTCTTGGGCTGGTAGCCAATTTTTATCCTCAAGACAGAAAAATTCCTACTGGAAGGGTGGCATTAGGTGATTGGTTAAGATGCCATAGGGTAGGTAATAGGGTGGGAGTTTTACCTACTATGGGGCCAGAAAACTGGCTGGTTTACATTCGGAGGCTCATGGCAACAGTTGCTATGGGACTTGGTCAGTTCCAGAGATTTTTGTCCTGTGACAAAACAGAGGGCTCCACACCTGTGACCTGGTTTAGGGTTCCACGGTTGCTACTCAAAGAGACCAACAACACAGGCATCACTCCACCACTCAGGAGCTTGTTAGAAATGCAGACGCTCTGTTCTTACTGTAGGGTTGGGAGAAAGGTAGATAGTGATGGGAAGCTTCACGTAATCTAAAGTGTGTGTATGTGTGCGTTTATTGAAATAAATCTCGGTAAAGCATAAAGATTTGGGGAGACTAACCTGAGCAAGAGTCCCTGAAAAACTGTTTGATTAAAAAAAAAAAGAAAAGAAATGCAGAAGCTCCGACTCGACCCAGACCTGCTGAATTAGAATCTGCGTTTTAACAAGATCCCCAGGCAGTCTGCATACACACTGAAGTCTGAGAAGCACTGTCTTCAATATAGGGAGCTTGGGATACAGCTGATGGAAATGTGTCAGAAAGGCTATTCTACAGGAGCCAGGTTCTCCCGGGGCTGGCAGGAGAAGTTCCTGGTGCCTTCACGGGATCCAAGCATTTCCGATCATCCATAGGCGCCTGCAGTGAGCAGCACCCACGCACCTTCTCCTGTAATTCTCACATCCTGTGATGTGGAGTGAAGCCCCAGAGGGGTCAGGGTTCGATAGAGTACTTCTTCATTAATGCACTCATGTGTTCAGCCCTGGGCACTGAGGGTAAGCCAGAGCAAGGATCTTGCTCTGATGAAGACCACCTTCCGTGAGGGGAAATAAGCAATAAATAAGAAATCAACAAGAAAGCATCAGTTAGTAAAAAGTGCAATGAAGAAAGCAAGTTGGGGTGATGTGACAGAGGCTGGTTCTGACTCTAGGGGAAAGTCAGTGACGTAGCCCTAAGGGACTGAAACATGCCCACCTCTGCTGCCCAGCCATGGCCCCAGGACCCCAGACCCAGTGGTATAGCCTAGGTAGCTATATTAGCAAAACAAGAGCTCACGCAATTCCTGAACGCCTGGTCAGAGTCAGCACTGGCCCTCACACTTGCTGTGAGGCAAAGGGAAAATCCCATGGAATTAGCCCCTGCCCTCTAGACCTTGGGTTTTCTAGGCCCCTGGAAGGCCCCGTTCTCACTGATTTAGAAATGCCCAAGCCACTTTCTGGTTTTAGTGAGGCACCATTATTCTCGGTTTCCACAGAGGAGAGTTTGAGACAGGCCTGGCCCTGAGACCCCAGAGAAGCAATATTTTTTACTTCCCCCCTGGGAACAGCAAAGCCCACCAGCCACCTGAATAAACAGCAGGCTGGAGGCTGGCGGTAGCCTCACCCCATCAGCCTGCTGGGCCAAGACAGCTGGGGTCCCGCAGGGCTGCAGCAGCAGGTGCCCCTCCTTAGCCACCCTCCCCGTCTCAGGCACCTCTCCCCCAGGAATGCTGGCCGTGCAGAGCTCCCCACTGCTCCCTGGGGTTCTGCCTTCCTCATATCAAGGGTCTTTTGCAGGGTATGTCTCAGGAGGCACCAGGGATGCTGCCTACCCAGGACACTCTCCATGCTGCCCTGGGAGAAGGCTGAACCCCATGACCTCATGCCTCTGGCTCTTCCCCTCTGGGACAGCTGTGACTATGACATTTATGGTGTGTGCAGCTTGGCTTGTGCATGGCACTGGCAACGTGGGAGAGGAAGCAGGAAGGGTGCCCGTCTTGCGGGGTGAACACATCCCATCGTCCCTGCCAAGGGTCCTGGTGCTGTGAGGAGGGAGAGGAAGAGGGAAGAAGAGTAGGTGGAGAGGGCTGGCAGAGAAGGCAGGACACAGCCAGACAGGACGACTGAAGCTCGAGAGCTGGGTCACGGGACTCGAGCCGAAGAGCCGAGAGGTGTTCCCAGAAGGAGGGCCACGTGCTGGGGCAGGCAGTAGGGCATCGAGGGGGCCTTCTAAGAGCAAGCCCGCCTGGCCAGATGGGACAGGTGTCCTGCTCTGACCACAGCCAGATGCACAGGTGGCTGAGAGGAGGAAGTGTGCAAACTCGGCAGGTCCCCCGGGAAAAGGGGAACTACGTACAGGTTTCCCTGGAATTGGAGGTACCCCTGGCAGCCAGCCCTGGGCAGCACAGCTGGTCAGAGGGCAGCTTTAAGGAGCCATGGAGGGCCAACACAACCGGACGTGCACGCTGGTGCAATGGACGTGGATGGAAGGGCTGTTCCATGGATTCAGACGCATCTTGACTTTGTCTACCTGTGGGACAAGTATGTGCACGCCTGGGTGAGAGCATGGGGCAGCTTCCGCCAAAAGTGTTGGGACCTGAGGGAAAGGCAACCATGGTCAAGGCTCCATCAGTTCTCTGTGGTCTTGCTCTCCCGCCCAGAAGCGGGGATGAGGTGTGATGGGCAAAGTGTAGGCTCTGGAGACCAGGTATGGAACGCACACCACAGTCACTACCTGGTTTTATGTAACCACATAAGGCGAGGGATGGGACCTCTCCAGGCCCCAGTTGGAGGTCGGGATAATGATGCCTGCCTCCCAGGCTTGGTTTGGAGAATGAATGAGGAGGCATATGTAGCTCAACACCAGGCACAAAACAGGGCTTGACACGTGGCGCCAAAGGTGGGGTGGGGTGGACTCTGGGATCTTGATAGCAGATATGCAGAAAGGGGAAGGGAGCTAAGGCGTCCTGCAGCTGGGACAGGGAGGAAGGTGAGGACTCAAGGCTGCCGTGATGTTAAGGACTCCTGTAGGAGACCACGCGAGATCGCAGCTGGGCCAAAGCACGGTCCCAACTCGTGTAGCAGGCACGTCCAGCCCCCACCCAAGACACAGGGCTCAGGTGCAGATGGCAAGCTTGGGGGTGAAGGGAGCAGCGTCCTTGTGGGAGGGAGTGAGACAGTGCGGGGGGCGGGGATCACTGGGCCTGGTGGCAGGGCTCGGAGTTCTCGTCAACTCACCCTGCCGCACCTCCTCAGAGGCCTCCAGGACATGACTAGGACCAGGTTGCCTGGGACAGCCACCCCTGAAGACAGCTGTCTGCAGCCCCTGGAGGAGAGCTGCAGGGGGAGAGCAGCTAGAAGCAGCCGGTGCTCCAGCTGGTGGGACAGCCGGGGCGCCACACAATCCCTGACCGCAGCTGGTGGAGGCGGTAGGCAGGCCCGTGCTGCAGGGGGTGGCCGGCTGGAGTGTTCCGTCACTCCCGCAACCAAACAGCTGCTGAGCATTTGGTCCACACCCCGTGTGGGGCTAAAATCCAGCGAGCAAAAATAACTTAGACCCAGGTTGTCCTCAAGACGTTCAGAGCCTGGAAGATAGTCAAACGCATAAAAAGCAAGAAGTTCTAGGCCTCTGATGACCAACCCTATAAGTACAGCCATGCACTCCCTTACATCGTGGCAGCTCCAAGCTATTCCTAGGCCAGTGGATGTAGGACGGATGCTCACACCGTAAACCCCTTTAGCCAAGAAGAAAACCTTTCATCACGGTGACAAATTAGATTTGAAGTGTATACAACCCTGAAGAGGTAATATATTGACCTGAGCCCTTACTAAGATGTGAATTAACATTGGAACTGAAATATATCTTAGAAATCTTATCTGCAATCCTTTCTCATTTCACAGATGAGGACACTCTGGTCAGGCAGGGTGAGTGACACTCCTTTCCAAGGCCACGCTGGAGTGAGGAGGAGAGTGAAGTGATTTACAGCAAACCCTTCTGTGAACGATTGGAAGATAGTGCACTTGGTGTCTCGATATGAATGGAAGGAGGGCAGAAAGGAGAGGCTTGGAAAGAGACAGCTCCCCTAACTCATGGCCTGGTCTGCACAGACAAAGTTACATTTCCCCATTAGTTGGTAAAGAGATATATTCCCCAGTGTCAGGAACGATCTTTTGATCTTGCCTTCCAGACCAGAAACACAAAGGCCCCCAAATCCTTATGTCTGGGGGAGAAGCCCTCAGCAATGCTTATGCCAACACATTCTGGGGAGAGGGCCAGCTCTGGGTCTGGTAAATCAATTGTGGACTTTAAATCTCACTTGGATGCAACACTATTAAGAGAAAAGCCTTCAGATGACACNCCAAATCCTTATGTCTGGGGGAGAAGCCCTCAGCAATGCTTATGCCAACACATTCTGGGGAGAGGGCCAGCTCTGGGTCTGGTAAATCAATTGTGGACTTTAAATCTCACTTGGATGCAACACTATTAAGAGAAAAGCCTTCAGATGACACACAGGGTTCCACAGTGCCATCTGTATTCCTGGATGGGGTTTGCAAACTCCAGCAGGCAGGTGCAAGGGAAAGAGCCACACACATACACTTGGGCAACAGAAATCACACTTTGGAAAGCTTTCAGCATGCACCTGTTTTAAGACCCTGGGCTAGGCACCCACACATATGCAAGAGCACAAGTGTAAACAGTCACCTCCTAGTAATTATAAATGTTGACAGGTGTCCTGCAGCTAAGTGGGGGTGGGGCATTTCTTCACAAAGTTTTGCAGTTTTTATGGGCATGACTTAATTCAACGAAAGCCTTGAAGCTAGAATAAATTATTTTAATGGGCTGTCCCTCTGTTTGTCTTTTTCTTTGCTTCGAGAATAAATTGACTCCTGGAAGCAGTAGGCGGTACTACAGCTGAACCGTTGCCTCTTGGCCTGCTGCCATCAGAAAGCACTTTTAGGCCTGGGCAGCCTACAGGTCCTGGTATCTCTGAGTGCACTCAGAGCAAAAGTCTTCTGGGCTGAATCTGTGCCCTTGAGTGAAAAGGGCCATGCAATGACTAGGTTCTGCCTTTGCCTTTGGAGGCTACAGATTTTCCTTCTAGACTTCTAACTCCTTTCTATCCTGGCACCTATACTCTGTGCCTGTGCTGTGCTTAGTCACTCAGCCATGTCCGACTCTTTGCGACCCCATGGACTGTAGCCTGCCAGGTTCCTTTGTCCATGGGATTCTCCAGGCAATAATA